>JAQFVV010012482.1:3542761-3855347 GCA_028023455.1 Epiperipatus broadwayi | reverse complement strand
TATTGTTACATTTTTCTAGAATAAATGAGGATTATATATATATATATATATATATATATATATATATATATATATATATATATATATATATATATATATATATATATATATATATATATATATATATATATATATATAATTTGGGAAGAAGCACACACATATGAAGAAAAGATGAAATAGTTCAATCGTTAAAAATAAAAATACATATGACATATCACACATATATACTGAGAAAAACATAGACCACAATGGGTTAGTCTACTTTTGAAATGATACGTAATGGATTGGAATATGCATACAAAGAAAGGTGTTAACACCAAATGAATATAATTGTTAATAAGCCAAATGTATTAGATAGTATAATTCTTAAATGAAGAAAGATTAGTCCCAATCATATTTTAAATAAATAGTTTATATACTCCTTCCAACTAGCTATATATGAAATTCAATCAAAATTATACAGAACAATAATAAGACCTTATCAATATAATTTATTCAATTAACTAACAAAATATATGTACTAAAAACAAAGGGAATTTCATTGAATCGTAATAACACATTAATAAGTAAATATATATATATATATATATATATATATATGTGTATATATATATTGTTTATCAACACTAATGCAGCAGTGTGGAAATGATCATGTATATATATATATATATAAAATATATCAACTAATACGGACTTGGGACTTTAAAATGAAATAATACCCAAAATACAAAATTATTACTCAAAATTCATGAATAATTTTGTGTCGACTTTCTGGCAATAGGAAAAATAAGAATAAAATATTAGTAATTTCCAAAATAAATAACAATCGTCAATACTTATAAAACAAATACAGACTATAATTCGTATTCAGGTTTGATTGCATCTGCATTTTAAATATAAATAAATAAAAATATTTCGTACAAGTATATATTAAATAGACAAAGACATTTAAACACAATAGTATTAATAGAATAAACATAAACCAATATTTATATTTTCCAAAAAATTAATCAAATAAATAGTATACAGCAAATACGATTTGTTGTTTATGTTTGGTATAAGAGTTATTATTTGAAAATGAAATATATAAACAAAATAAATATTGACTGGTAAATATTGTAGAATTAAAGTTAAAATATATAAATAAATAAATAATTGCAAATATTGTATTCAATAAAGTAGATAGATGGAGCCTGTGATTTAATCAATTAAATATCACTGAATCAAAGAGTCACCCACTCCACTATATATAAAGGCCTACATATTATACTTGACTAAATGTTAGCACTGAAAACTTAAGCCTATTATTTAAAGAGGCTCACTCAAACTATAAATCTAATATACTTCAGTCAATGCTACCTTATCACTTACTATAGACTTAAATAATCTTATTTTAGATTTATATACTTATACACATAATACTGAAAAAATTTATTTATTTTAATCTCGATTATATTTGTGACGACTAACTGTTAATAAACAATTCGATCTGTGATCTTGAGAGTTATCATTCAAATAGTTAAAAAATATATTAAAAATATTATATAAATAATAAAATTTTAATAGTAATATTTGTAATATTAAATGCAAATTATTATAGAATTTACATGTAACTTATCTTCTAATAATGATTTTAAGGATGTTTATAAATATTTGTTTTATTAAAAAGAAGACAATATTAAAATGTAAATAAAATTATACTTATAGTTTTCATTTTCTAATTATATATATATATTATGATTAATATTAAGAAAATACATTTGAAACTGTGTGTAATTCCTTAGTTAAAGTGTTAAATAATTACATGTGAGTGCAATGAGTTGATTTACCAAAACGAAAAATAAGAAAAATTACAAATGGTTTTTTTATATATATATATATATATATATATATATATATATATATATATATATATATATATATATATATATATATATATATATATATATATATAGTATAAAGTATATGTAAACAATGGAAGACCCGAATAAATAATAATTCAAAATGAAATAAACAATTTATCTGTTCAGAAATAAGAATACTTTTTGTTTTATTAAATTGATATGAATAGCCATTGTAAACTAAAAAGGCATAATATAGTGGGGGAGGTCAGTCCCGTTTTTCTGAGACTTAAAGGGAATATAATATATCAACGATGTAGGAGAACCAGATACTCAGTCTGAAGGTACAAATATCACACCTGTAGTAATTTCATACGCATTATACCCAATATTATTTTGCAGTCTTATATATACTAGTAAATTCAATGATAATTTGTGTATATGTTTGTTAATTTTTTATAGTAATAAAATCTAGAGCCTATTATGGGACTTATATGCTAAGATTAGTTACTTGATATTATGCATTTGATTTTCCTCGAAGTAACATTAAATCAAGTATAATCACAATTCCTACTATCAGAAACCTGTTTTCAGTTTTTATACATCGACAAAAATTAGAGTCAGTGAGTTAGTTGTTAATTAAAATAAAATGATAGACAAGCTAATTAGAATTCTGGGATTGATAATTTTATATCAAATGGCTTTTTATGCTTTAATAACAAAATACTTAGGTTAATTGTATTATTTGAAAATGACAGAGTAGCAGTATTATTATATTTGTCAGGTAGAAAGAATAAATAGTAAGAAAACGTATAATAAAATAGTCATTATATTTCATTGGCTCAAAAGACTAACATAATGATTTTAGTTCAGTATTTAGCTAGAATAAAAATAGATAAACCACAAACAATTAATAAACCCTTGAATTAAATCTTACACCAATTAGCAGTTAGAATATTTATACTTTGTGGAATAAATTTACTGATCAGTTATTATGGGAATTAAGGATTTATAAATTGTAATAATTGTTATTAATTGAAACTCAGATAACATATGAAAAGACTAAAAGGAATAAAGAATCGCGGTATTTCTAGCCTTCAGTCGTATGGAGAGTGTCCCAGGAGTAATATTTTTAAAATAGAGAGAAAGTATAGATTGTACTAAGAAGGAAGTTCGTGGAAAAAGTCATTTTGTTCGTCCGCAAACGGAGGAACAAAAACCTGTACAAAGGTCACTTAGCAGCAGTGTACGTCTAAAAATTCCGAACATGGTAAAGATCAAAACAGTGGAAAACAGTAATTGCAAAAGAAATATATCTTAAAAATGAAGATGGATCAATGCTAGATGTTAAGTTAAGTAACAAAAGAGGGTGAAATGGAAATAAACATACTAGAATTGTTAATATCTATGAAAAAGTGGAAGGAAATATTCATTTCAGATTAAAATAAATAGAAAGATAACATTAACATTAGAGATGTGAACTGAACCCGGACAGTTAATCAATACATGGTTTAAAATAAAACTAAATTACCTATATATATATATATATATATATATATATATATATATATATATATATATATATATATATATATATATATATATATATATATATATATATATATATATATATATATAAAGATATTAGTCTGTTAATAGGAAAGAAACTAGTCTAAAAGATTAGGCATTAAATTTAATATAGTTAAAATCGCCCGTTGAAAAAGAATGATAAAGAAACCGGTTCTATTTATCGGGGTTTGATAAATAAAGCCCATTGACTTGCATCTTAAATGAGAATGCTAAACTGGTTATTTGTAAACCCAGAAAAATAATATTTGTGTAAGTAAGTTAGTAGCTGTGAAGCATTAGTTAAAAGAGATGTTAATTCACTGGTAGCCACTGATTGCTGTGTTAACAAAAGGCATTTGAAATTACGTAGAGATTATAGAACAACAATAAATAAGTATCTTAATAAAAGCTAATGTACATGAGATTCTTAAAGCAAATTATATATTGATTTAAATTTGGTATACACCACCCAAAGTTATTATTACTACTCCCTTTTGGATTCAGATAACATTACATCAGTTCCAAACATACTTCAAACAAAAATAGCCCACAATACAAGACTCCTGTGTTTTATGACGATTACTGATGATTTCCCCAGAGCATAAGAAGTAAAATTCAGGAAGTATGTACAGGTAGGGGTAAAATCCGAAGAACGGGAAAAGGAAAGTCCATTAACTGAAGAAGGTCACTAATCCCGTCAAGTACTTCAAGTTGTTTGATTACAGTTTTTTGAACCATTTATCAAATCGATGGTCCCTATATGAATCCGTTACACAACATCAGAAATGGATTTGAATAAAACATGATAAAGGTTTGCAGTTATGGGATTGTTAACTCTTAATATCTTATTGTTTTATTTTGATAATTTATTATCATTATTACAGATTTATCATAATATAAATAGATAGGTTTTGTTCATTTACCAGACAGTTCATGAACGTCTGGGGGCCTCTCAGTGACTTTGCCTAAAGCTGAAAAAATATAGTCAGCTGACAAAGAATCTTTAGCAAGGTGAAAAATCACAGTTTATTTATACGAAAATTTGAATTAGTAACAGATCACAAATCCTTGTTAGGGGGATTATAGGTACATTTGATTGCTAGAGTATTTATAACAGACTTTTTCTCGCTTACGATTTCACCTAGTATTTGATAATTTACGCGGATGTTCTATCGGCCTGAAATAATGATACTATGAATATGTGAAGTTAATTCATTGACAATATGAAATCACAAGCTCATAAATAATAAAGTAGTTCAGACATGGAGAAGAAATGATGTGGAAGTGCGCACTTAGAAATGGATAGAAGGTTAGCCTACAAAAAACCTATATCGTCTGTAATGGGTGTATTAATATAGAGACAAAGAAAATAATTTAGCTCACGCGAGAAAAAGTAATGATATTGAAAAGTATACAAGAAATGATAAATGTGCCTAGAATAACAATACCTCCTTCCATCTCACATGGCAAAGAATCCCCATATAGAACATGGAAGAAATTATTTAATTTTATCGATGTTTCTCTTAAATAGATAGAATTCACTTGAGGTTAAAAATACATAAATGATAATAAAACGTTTACAGACATATTTATATACATGGATATCACAGTCATCATCTCTGACAATGGTCCGGATTTTAAAGAACTAAAAATAATAATTTGTAGACATCGTAAACATGTATTTTTCAATATGAATCAAATGGCCTGCAGAAAACATATAGGCAAGGAAGAAATTACATTTAAAGAAAAACAAAAATATAGATATGAAAAATAACTACAGGACACCCATGATGTATCAACATATCAACAATCATCGGAAAATCACCAGCCGAAATGTTATTAGTCAATATGAACTAATTTATAGATCACACATATATATAAGAGGGAATTAAGACCAGCTTTTGTAATATGACAGTAACAGATATTACATAAACAATGT
Organism: Epiperipatus broadwayi; assembly: GCA_028023455.1. NCBI lineage: Eukaryota > Metazoa > Onychophora > Udeonychophora > Euonychophora > Peripatidae > Epiperipatus > Epiperipatus broadwayi. The sequence continues at coordinate 3,849,998 of JAQFVV010012482.1, read as the reverse complement.
ATTAATGGAAAAATTGAACGGGCATGATGAGCAAATTTATTAAAATTCATATGTTTGAGACAAAGAAAGGAAGATGAGATAATTCAGAGAATTTCTCCAGCAGCTAACACAAATGAAAGAATTCAGATAAACAGATGTTAATGACAATCCGGCAAGATTTATGGAGATAAAATACAGATTGAAAAGAAGACTTTTGTACTTAAACGAATATATAAAACAGATAAACTGTAACTTCTTGAAAGGGGAAAGGAATTGTTATTTGTGTACGAAAATACATTTGAACCAAAAGTGCTCCAAGTTAAAAGTGCTAAATAATTACATGCGAAAGTAATGAGTTGATTAATAAAAATTAAAATTAGAAATTGTACGGTTTGTTATATATATATATATATATATATATATATATATATATATATATATATATATATATATATATATATATATATATATATATATATATATATATTGTATAAAAGGCGGTAAAATACATGGAAGATCCAATTAATTAAATGAAGGATTAAAAATAAAAAGAACAATTTAATTAATTAGAATTGTAAATAACTTATATTTTTGTGATTAAATTAAGAATAAACAATAGAACTAAAGTAGATACAATATAGTGGGAAAGTCAGTCCTTCGCAGACCCGCAAGGCCAACCTAGAACAGACCAACTATGGGAGAACTAGATAGTCTGAAGGTTAGTTAATAACCTAGGTAATTATACAGACTATACCTGCTTTACATTATTTTGCAAGTTTCCTACATTAATATTAATTTTGTGTATAAATGTTTGTTAATTTTATACTAATAAAATCTTGTATCTGTTATAAGATTAATTTTATGCAAGAGAAGTAATAGCTATTTCAGTATTTACAGTAAGTACATTGTCACATACACACACACATATATATATCAATCTCAAAATTTATATAAACATATTATTTAAATTAATAAAATTATTTATTACATTAAAGTTCAATTTGTTTTAGCTATCTACTCTTTTCTTAATATCTGAATGCGATATTCCAGGTTGAGTTTGAAGCAAAATATCACATTCACGAATTCCTAGAAATGTGGTTTTTATTTTCCAAGATTTCTTACCTTAAAAATTAAAATGTTGAATTTAATATTGACAATTTGTTGTTTCCACTATTATTGGTTTACACAGATTTTAGATATCAAGCCTAAGATGCCGAGCATTTCCATATGCCGAGTTATTATTTAGTTTCTTTAATTGATAGATAAAGAAAAAAGAAGATAAATAGTTTAATCATTTAACTGTGATAATATACATTTCATACGTAGTTTACATACAATAAGAATGGCGATTCTATCAAAGTACAACTAATTTTCTCTTTAGTTTCTAATAATAATTGCGGTTTTCTCCTGCTGTTGTCCTTTCACATGTCAATTAGAACATGCACTTGACAACAATTGTTGACATATTTTTAAAATAATATCTTCAAAATAAAAAAAAATATTATCACATGTAGATTACATCGAAAATTTATACTTGTAGCTTTAAAAAGCCAAAACAAATAAATAGATAGATAAATAATATAATAACTTTGTATTTTTTAATCATCACTTAAAAGAAAATAATATTCATCAATTGATATGTTTTATTTTATTTATAATATTGATATACACATATATAATAAGAACACATTATTTAAAATTCACTAATACACACAATTAAGTTACAAAATATTAATAAATAAAAATAAATTAAATAACAGTAACTATAGTACACCATAAACACAATAACAGACAATATCAAATCAAAGATATATTTTTAAACAAACAAATGACTATTAAAATAAAAATTTGTCAATCTTTTAATATATATATATATGATAAAGCATATAGATAATATGCAGATTTAATGTAATTCTTGAAGTTATGTGATTTCTTCATAATATCTATGTATGCAGTTTTTACACACTCACGCGTCACAAAAGTAATACCATTATTGATTTCCATCTATAATTTTTGTGATTTATAATACAAATGTAAATAAAATTTTATGCAAATCAGATTTACATATATAACACACTGGGTTTTTACAAGACACCCAGGCAATGTTATAGAAGTCCTATACTATGCATGTTGTTGTTTTTGCCTTTTAAATCACATTATTTTTTGTTTAAAAAAAGAGTACAATAATCAATTAATCATTTATGTCCACAATAATAAATTTTCCAAGATTATAATGTCTAATTCAAACATTGTGTATACTATGCATGTTGTTGTTGTTGCATTATAATCACATTCTATTTTGCTTTTTAATCAATTAATCATTTAGTAGTTCAATAATAATAAATTTTACAAGATTATAATGTAAATCTGGTTCAAACCTTATAGACGTATATACTATGCATGTTGTTGTTATTGTCACATTCTGTTTTTGCTTTTAAAAAAAAAAGAGTACACAATCAATGTTTGAAAAGGTGAGCAACAGTTAGGAGCAATTATTAATTACTCACAATTAAAAATCAGATTTTAATTGTCTAATTTAATTGTGCTCACAACTTGTTGCTCACCTTTCAAAATAAAATTGCAGAGCACTAAATGATTAATTGATTGTGTACTTTTTTTTTTAAAAAGCAAAAAACAGAATGCGATATAAAATGCAATAACAATAACTATGCATAGTATATGCATCCATAAGGTTTGAATAGATTAATATTAAAAAGGAATCTTGTAAAATTTATTATTGCGGACACTAAATGATTAATTGATTGTGTGCTCTTTTCTATAAAAAGCAAAAATAGAATGTGAATTATAATGCAATAACAACAACATGCATAGTATACACAACTATAATGTTTGAACAGATTTACATTATAGTCTTGGAAAATTTATTATTATGACACTAAATGACTAATTGATTGCGTAATTTTTTTAAAAAGCAAAAATATAATGCGATTTAAAAGCGCAAAAATAATAACATGCATAGTATAGGATTCTATAACATTCTGGCACAGATTTATATTATAATCTCGTAAAATTTAATGTGTGTATATAAAATTGGGAAAACCTGATTTAAAGTGAATTATAAACTTTTTATTGCATAAAATTTATTACAGTACTATTATAAATCACAAAAAATATTGAAATTATAAGATGGAAGTCAAACTCCAATAATGAGTTATTACTTTTTAATATGACACGTGAGTGTGTAAAATTTATATTTAAAATAATAGTGCATCAATCAGAGCTTGACTTCTAATCTAATAATTTTTATCTTATAAATTACTGTATACATAGATATTATGAAGAAACATGAATCACATAACTTCAAAAATTGCATTAAAATTCAGAACCAAATGAAACCTGGATGTAAATAGACATTATTATCTATATGCTTTTTATCATATATATATATATATTAAAAGATTGACAAATCCACCTTTATTTTAATAGTCATTTGTTTGTTTAAAAAATATATCTTTGATTTGATTTTTATATATTGAGTGTTATTATTGTTTATGGTTATTACTTATAGTTACTGTTGTTTGGATTTATTATTTTGTTTATTTATTAATGGTACATGGCTTTAATTGTTATTATTATTAATATTTTAATGGTGAGATTTTAAATGGTAATAATGGCATGTTCCTTATTAATATATGTGTATATCAATATTATAAATAAATAAAAACATATCAATTGTTAGTTATAAAAATATTATTTTCTTTTAAGTGATGATTAAAAAATACAAAGTTGTTACTTATTATTTATCTATCTATTTATTTGTTTATTTTTTAAAGCTATGAAATAAATTTTCGATGTAATATTTTTTATGTGATTAATATTTTTTTTTTTTATTTTGAATATTATTTTTTAAAAAGGCATATTTCAACAATTGTTGTCAAGGGTATGTTCTGTGGCATGTGAAAAAGAACAACAAGGAAAAAGAATACCATTATTTAATTATTATTAAAGAAACTAAAAGAGAAAAAATTAGTTGTACTTTGTTTCTTTCAGAATCGCCATTCTTCTGAATAATTGAATAGTCTAATGTATGTAAACACATCAATAATATTGGGGTGAGTAATATATTATCACAGGTTAAATGATTAAACTGTTATCTTCTTTCTTTATCCTATCAATTAAAGAAACTAACAATAACTCAGCATATGAATTCTCATCCCACATCTTGGGCTGAAATTTAAGATAGCTATCTAAAAAATCTACAATGGTAAATTCAATAATAACTTGGAAACAACTGGAATTAATCAGCATATTAAATTCAACATTTTAATTTTAAGGTAAGAAATCTGGGAAAATAAAAATATACATTTTCTAGGAACTAAGAGTTTTCATTAATGTGATATTTTGCTTCAAAATTCAACCTGGGATAAAATGCATTCAAGTATTAAGAAAAAAAAAAGTAAAATAACAAAACAAGTTGGACTTTTAATGGTAATAAATAATTTTATTAATTTAAATAATATGTTTATATAAATATTTTTGAGATTGATATATATATGTGTGTGTGTATGTGTGTGTGATGTACTTGATTTAATATTACTTACGAAAATAATCAAATACACCTAAATCAAGTAGCTATTACTCTCTTGCATAAAATTAAGATATCTTACTTAACAGATACAAGATTTTATTAGTATAAAAATTAACAAGCATTTATACACAAAATTAATATTAGTTTACTAGTGCCTGTAAGGCTTACAAAAATAATAATAAGACAGGTATAGTCTGTATAATTACCCTAGGTTGGTCTTTAGTACCTTCAGACCCGAATATCTGGTTCTCCTCCCATCGTTGGTCCTGTTCTAAATTGGCGCTACACTTAAGTCTCCAGAAAAACAGGACTGACCCTAAACCTGACTTCTTCCCACTATATTGTATCTACTTTTGGTTCTATTGTTTATTCCTTATCAATTTTAATCACAAAAGTATTCTGGGATTATTTCTGAACTAATTAATTAAATTGTTCTTTACATTTTTAATCCTTCATTTAATTAATTATTTATTTGGATCTTCCATCTTGTTTTACACCTTGCTTTTTATACTATATATATATATATATATATATATATATATATATATATATATATATATATATATATATATATATATATATATATATATATATATATATAACAAACCATTTTTAATTTCTAATTTTTGTTTTTATTAAATCAACTCATTTACTTTCACATGTAATTATTTAACACTTTTAACTTCTGGAGTACACACAGTTTCAAATGTATTTTTCTTAATATTAATCGTACTACAAAATAACAATTCCTTTCCCACTCCAGAAGTTACAGTTTATCTGTTTTATACATATTCGTTTAAGTACAAAAGTCTTCTTTTCAATCTGTATTTTATCCTCTTCTACCGCATCTTCTCGGATGTCGGTCAGTAGCATCTGTTTATCTGAATTCTTTTCATTTGCATGTTGAAACTGCTGGAACATATCTAGTTGTATCTCATCTTCACTTTTGCGATCATGATTTTTGTGACGCTTATATATAATTCCGTTTTCGTCTTTAATATTATAAATTTGCTTTCATCATGCCCGTTCAATTTTTCCATTAACCCATTGTTTATGTAGTATATCTCTGAATATTACCGCATCTCCAATGTTAAAGTATTTCACTGGATCTTGATTATATTTATATATATGTGTATCAGGTCACAAAAAATCTAAATTAGTTCATATTTTCCGACCGAATAACATTTCAGCTGGTGATTTTCCAGTCGTTGTTGATGGAGTTATATGTTGATACATCATGAATTCCTGTAAGACATTTTTCATATCTGTATTTTTGTTTTTTCTTAAATATTTCTTCACTTGCCCTACCATGTTTTCTGCCAAACCATTTGATTCAGGGTGGTAAGGGGGTGTAAATACATGTTTGATGTCCCATTTCCCAAATTGTATTTTTAGTTCTTCACTCGCAAATCCAGTTTCGTTGTCAGAGATGATGACTTGTGGAAATCCATGTATATAAAATATGTCTGTAAAACATTTTATTGTATCATTTGCACTCGTATTTTTAACCTCGTGAAATTCTATCTATTTAGAGAAAGCATCGATTAAAATTAAATAATTTCTTCCTCTCTATTGGACCTGCATATTCTATATGAAGTCTTTGCCATGGATATATTGGCTGAGGCCAAGAAGAATATTGTTTATTCAGCAGAGCTATTTCAGACTTACATTTATCACATTTCTTAATATACTTTTCAATATCATTACTTTTCTCCGGCCACCAAACATAACTGTGAGCTAGAGCTTTAGCTCGCATAAATGCCTGTGTGCTCCTGATGCAAAAGTCCTAGAACTTTCATCTCTCCCTATAGGAGGTATAACTACTCTGTCTCCCATATTAATACACCCATTACAGACCGACAATTGGTCTCTATTGACCCAAAAACCCATTGCTAAATTTTCAGGTTTTTTATTAGGCTAACCTTTGTTATCCATTTCCTAAGTAACGCATACCCCATCATTTTCATTTCTCCATGTCTGAACTACTTTATTATTTATGACTTGTGATTTCATATTGTCAATGTGATTAACTTCCACATCCATTTCATAGTTGTCATTATTTCCAGGCACTCTAGATAGAACATCCGTATGAAAATTATCTTCCCTTTTTGATATTTTAGATTGAAATCATAAGCAGTAAGTGTATTAGCCTTTCTGAGCATGCATGGACTTAAATGCTCTGGCATCAGATGATCTTTTCCTATAATCCCTCTAACAAAGGTTTATGATCTGTTACTAATTCAAATTTTCATCCATAAATAAACTGGTGAATTTTTTCACAGCAAACATAACTGCCAAAGATTCTTTGTCCAGCTGACTATAATTTTTTTCAGCTTTAGACAAAGTCTGAGAAGTGTAGTTACAGGACGCTCATGACTGTCTATTTAATGGGCTAAAACTGCTCCAATTTCATATTGTGATGCATCTGTAGTAATAATGATGTCTTTGTCGCTATCAAAATGCACTAATAAGATATTAGAGGTTAACAATCCCTTAACTGCTTTAAACACTTTATCATGTTTGATATTCCAAATCCATTTCTGATCTTTGTGTAGCAGTTCATATAGAGGAGTTGTGACCATCGATTTGTTCTTTAAAAATGGTTCAAAAACATTAATCAAACCTAGAAAGCTTGAAGTTGCTTGACATTTATTGGGATTGGAACATCTTTGACTGCACCTAATTTTCTTTTCAGTTAATGGACTTTCCTTTTTTCCGAAATAAGATGGCCTAAAAACTTCTAATTCTTCAGTTTCCCCAACACATTTTTTAATATTTAATTTTACCCCTGCATTATTTAGTTTCTCATATACTTCCTGAATTTTACTTCTTAATTTCTCTAGGTGATATCGCAGTAATCAAAAAATGTCATCATAATATGGCATCACTCCTTACAAGTCTTGTATTATTGAATTTATTTTTGTTTGAAATATGTTTGGAGCTGATGTAATTCCCAAAGGTGAGATGATTACATCTGAATAATCCAAAAGGGGTAGTAATAGCCAATAACCGAGCTGTATCATCTGTAACTTTTAGTTGGTGATATGCCAAATTTAAATCCAATATCGCAATTTTTTTTGCTTTAGCTAGACTACTGAGAATCTCATGTACATTCAGCACCTGGTAAGCTCCTTTATTAAGATACTTATTTATTGTTGTTCTATAATCTCTACACAGCCTAATTTTTCCATCTGCTTTTGTTAACACAACAATCAGTGTGGCCCAATCCACCTCCTCAATTGGGGATAACATGTCTTTTATTAACTAATGCTTCTATTTTTACCTTTTACTAACTGCCTTTTGGGAAAATGGTATTTTTGCTGGGTTTACAAATAACCGGTTTAGCATTTTCATTTAAGTGCAAGTCAATGGGCTTTGATTTTATCAAACCTAAATCTTCGGTAAATAAATTGGATATAACTCTATCATTTCTTTTTTTTCAACCGAGACGTTTTTAACTATATTAAATTTAATGCCTAAGTCTTTAAACTAGTTTCTTCCTATTAACAGACTAATATCTTTATATATATATATATATATATATATATATATATATATATATATATATATATATATATATATATATATATATATATATATATATATATATATATAGGTAATTTGTAGTTTATATTTTTAAAACCATATATAAATACTTTGGACTTTCAATTAAACTTGATTCGGGTTCCCAGTTCACATCTCTAATGTTAATGTTAGCTTTCTGTATTTTAATCTGAGGGCTCCCTATGGATATTTTCTTCCACTTTTTCATAGATATTAACGAAATTCCTGAGCCATGATCTATTTCCATTTCCTCTTTTGTTACTTAACTTAACATCTAGCATTAATTGATCCGGCTCATTTTTTAAGATATTCTTTTTTTTATTACTGTTTTCCACTGTTTCTGATCTTTACCATGTTCAGGTTTTTGTTTAGATTTTTTTTGTACACTGCTGCTAAATGACCTTTGTCCACAGAGGGTGTAACATTTTTTTGTTTCTCCATTTGCAGATTTTAGACAAATGACCTACTTTTCCACAACAAAACATTTTATTTCGAAATTTTTCCTTCTTTAGTACAATCCTTATACTTTCTCTCTATTTTAAAAATATTACTCCTAGAGTTTTCCTCCATACTATTTGAAAAAACTAAAGCTTTTTCTACCACTGATTCATATACTATTCCCTTTTGAATAGCACCTTCATATGTTATCTGAGTTTCAATTAATAACAATTGATACAATTTATCGTCCTTAATTCCCCCATAACAACTGATCAATAAGAATTTATTCCTAAAGTCGCCATATTCACACTCCTTTGCTAATTGGTGTAGAACAATTCAAGTTTGTCTTGTTTGTGGTTTCTCTATTTTAACCCTAGCTAAATACTTCGATGGTCTTGGGCTAAAATAATATGTTAGTCTTTGAACCAGTAAGTATCCGTAACTTGTCTATTATACAATTTTCTTACTATTTCAATAACTTTTCTACCTGACAAACATAATAAATGCTGCTACTTTCCCTGTCATTTTCAATAATACTAATTAACCTAAAATAATTTTGTTATTGAAGCACATAAAGGGCCATTTGTGCAAATTATCCATCCCAAATTCTGATATATTAGCTTGTCCTATCGACATTTTAATTCTTTAATAACTCACTGACTTCTGAATTACTGTCCGGTGTACTTCTTTCATGAGCTTGAAAAACAGGTTTTCTCCTGACTGCGCCAAAATTGTGATGTACTTGATTTAATGTTACTTACGAGAAATAATCAAATACACCTAATCCAAGTAACTATTACTCTCTCTGCATAAAATTAAGATATCCCACTTAACAGATACAAGATTTTATTACTATAAAAATTAACATGCACTTATACACGGAATTATCATTAGTTTACTAGTACCTGTAAGACTTACAAAAATAATAATAAGACAGGTATAGTCTGTATAATTACCCCTAGGTCCAGTATTTAGTACCTTCAGACCCGATATCTGGTTCTCCTCCCATCGTTGGTCCTGTTCTAAATTCGCACTACACTTAAGTCTCTCAGAAAAAACAGGACTGACCCTGGATTTGACTTTCCCCCCTATTGTATCTACTTTTAGTTCTATTGTTTATTCCTATCATCAATCTTTAATCGCAAAGTATTCTGGGATTATTTCTGAACTAATTAATTAAATTGTTCTTTACATTTTTAATCCTTCATTTAATTAATTATTTATTCAGGTCTTCCATCTTGTTTTACACCTTGCTTTTTATACTATATATATATATATATATATATATATATATATATATATATATATATATATATATATATATATATATATATATATATATATATATATATATGAAAAACCATTTGTAATTTCTTATTTCGTTTTTATTAAATCAACTCATTTACTTCCACATGTAATTATTTAACACTTTTAACTTCTGGAGTACACACAGTTTCAAATGTATTTTTCTTAATATTAATCATACACAACATAACAATATATATATATATATATAATTAGAAAAATGAAACGTTTTTTATAAGTATAATTTTATTCTATTTTATGTGCCTTCTTTTAATAAAACAAATATTTTATAAACATCATAAAATCATTATTATATACTAAGAAGATAAGTTTTAATTGCATATGAGTTATTGTAAAATTCTATAATAATTTTGCATTTGTCTTTACAAGTATTACTATTAAAATTTTATTATTTATATAACTTAATTTTTTTAATATATTTTTTAACTATTTGATAATTGGATGTGCTCTTAGGGATCACAGATCGAATTGATTTATTAACAGTTAGTTAAAGTCACAAATAAGTATTCTTACCTGTCAGTTAAAAATTGTCATTATATTTTTTTTTTCAGTGTGTATAAGTATATAAATCTAAGAAATAAAAGATTATTTGAAATAAGTCATATATTTATAGTAAGTGATAAGGTAGCATTAATTGGCTAAGTAGCCAAAGAAATATTAGATTTATAGGTTTGAGTAGCCTCCTTTAGAAATAATAAACTTAAGTTTTCAGTGCTTGTAGTAATAGCACGGATCAAAAGTGAATATAATATGTAAACCTTTTATAATATAGTGGAGTGAATTTTGATGATTTCTTTTGATTCAGTGATATTTAATTGATTAATCTAGCTTTGAGAGCATATCTATTATCTACTTTATTAATTCTACAATATTTTACCAGTCAATTATTTATTTATTTATATATTTTCATTTTAACTTTTAATTCTACAATATTTTACCAGTCAATTATTTATTTATTTATATATTTTCATTTTAACTTCAAATAATAACTCTTATGCCAAACATAAACAACAAATCATATATTTGCTGTATATAATATACCTTTATTTATTTGATTGAATTTTTTTGAATATTTGGAAAATATAAATATTGGTTTATGTTTATTCTAATGTATACTTATTGTGTTTAAATGTCTTTGTCTATTTAATATATATACTTATTGCAAGTATATAATTTTTTATTTATTTTGTATTTAAAATACAGATACTATTTAAAAATCAAACCATAATCTGGAAATATAGTCTGTACCATTTGTTTTATAAGCAATGACATTGTTGTTTATTTGGAAGGGTACTAATATTTTATTCTTATTTTCCTAATGCCAGAGTCATTATGAAGTTACAAAATTATTTCATAATTTAATTAATAATTTTGTATTTTAGTTATTATTTCATTTTAAAGTCCCTTATACAAGTCAGTATTAGTTGATATATTTATATATATATATATATATACACATGATCACATTTTCCATATAGCACATTAATTGTTGATAAACAATATATATATACACACATATATATATATATATATATATATAAGTTTACTTATTTAATGTGTTATTACATTCAATAAAATTCCCTTTGTTTTTAGTATATATTTTGTTAGTTAGTCATATGCCCTGAGAATAAATTATAATGATAGGTCTTATTATTGTTCTGTATAATTTTGATTAATTTCATATATAGCTAGTTGGAAGGGCATATAAACAATTTATTTAAATATGATTGGGATAATTTTATCTTTCTTCATTTAAATTATACTATCTATTACATTTGGCTTTATTAACAATTATATTCATTTAAATTGTTAACTCTTCCGTATGCATATTCCAATCCATTACATTTATCATTTTCAAAGTGGAACAATCATAGACTATTACATTTGTGGTCCAATGTTTTGGGCATTCTTTTCTCAGTATATATGTGTGATATGTCATATGGTATTTTATTACATTTGGTTTCCAACGATTGAGGCTATTTCATCTTTCTTACCACTATTATTATTTCTTTCTTCATTTAAATTATATATATATATATATATATATATATATATATATATATATATATATATATATATATATATATATATATATATATATATATATATATATATATATATATATATATATATAATCCTCATTTATTTCAGAAAAGTTTAATGTTTGATCACATTCAAATTCCTTTCTTTGGTTTTAAAGGTAAACATAAACAAAATATTTAGGTGTATTATTTACATATTTTATAAACTGCCCCACACGTTTGGGGATTTTGCTTCTCTATTTTGGAAATGAATTTTATAAAATAAGTTGATGTAAGGTGCTGGTATTATTCTTGTGATATATTATTACAAATTTGTGATATGTTTGAAATTCTGCCCTCAAGGGATATAGGGACAAATGTAGTCAATAAAATTTATCTGTAGATCCAGAGGAGGTATTATTTTAAACTTATCACAAATTTAGAATAATATATCACTGGAGTAATATGTTACACAACTTCAAATCTAAAAAAAATGGATATATATATATATATATATATATTCATTATGAAAAAAGGAAAAAACACATTGTGAGATTTTAATAATTTTATGATTTTTATGGCAAAAAAGTACCATCTGAAACACCAAAGACATGTAATACCAAATATTAAACTTAAAAAAGGAAACATCTTATTTCCATAATGAAGAGATATATCCGTTATGTAAAAAGGAAAAAAAAATATGAAAAAGAACCCTGAAACGTTTTTTTTTCTTAAATAGCAAGCTGTAACCAAGTTTTAGCTTTAGTGTATTTTTTAACCTAAAAAAATGGCAAACTATAAGTTCCACCTTATATTTTATATATTATTTTTAAATCAATACATATATAAAGTTTTATAAAATAAAAAAAAGTCATAAATATAGAATGCTTTAGCTGTAAATTTATTTTTAAATATAAAACGATATTTCTTTCAAATGATGCAAAAAATAAAACTTTGTGCTTTTATGTTTTTGATTTGATATTTGGTATTATACATAGTGGATATTTATGATGGTATAAAGTGCTATATTGTGCTGGGAGGGAAAAATGGTTTTAACAGCACAAAATGAAGAAAAGAGCTCTCATCTATCTGTTTTTATTTAGTATATCATAATGTGTTTTTTTCTATAATAAATATATATCTCTCATTTTGTAAACACAAAATCACCTAAAAGTAAAAAGCATAAATTACACAGGTCAGACACACTTTACAACTTTGTGACATGTATATATGGGAAAGTAGATAATGAGTATATATGAGTGACATGGATTAGTCATACATGGATTTTAGGATGGCATGATATCAAGAACTCAAACTTTAAATAATTATTACTAGATGAAAATGACACCTGATTAATATATTATAGCAGGAATAATACCAAAGAAACTATTTAATATAAAAATAACATGAAATACTAATTGCTAAATTTCTTATTTAAAATTTAAATGTAAAAATCATACAGGGGCTGATTTTCATCCCAGTGAGTAAAGTTACTGGCCGTTCACTTGTCCATTTGTATAAACCAACTTCATCCTGTGAATTCCATCCTATCCAGTGATTGTCTTTATATAATGCCAATTTTCCATTCAGAGAAAGACTGTTCATATCTGGTGAATATATAACAATATGAGTAAAATAATTTTTAAATAAATATAAACATGTTTTGATTATTAAAATATATCTTACTCGATTGTTTTTAAAAATAAAATATGTCAACTAGATCGCATACTACTATTTCTTTAGTTGCATATTTAAATAGTTATTACACACACACACACATACACACACACATAGAACGATTTTCTTATTTTTTTGATTATTGATAATGCAAGTTTATCCAAAGAATAAAAAAAATAATTAAATTTTTGTGATTTTTGAATAATTGCTTTTAATAACATTTACTATAAATGCTTAATGAATTTATTTATTATTATTACAATCACTTGTAGAAGGATGTTTTTATTTACTTTGTTAATTTTAGTTTTACTGCCCTCTCTTCAAAAATTTATTTTTTTAGAGGTTGATTCAATTCAACTGACTAAATGTCTAGTCTCATGCTAGACATCTATACCTGGCATGTGATGAAATGATGTGATGTGATGTTCTGTGGCTTCTCCTTATAAAAAGTCTGGAATCTCAGCAACTATGCCCAGACAAACTTGTCAGCCATTTTGACTTCCCTTTCCATTCTTAATCCTTTGTTTTCCCATATTCTTCTTTACTGTGCTCAATAAACTGGATAACACCTGAGTCTGGGTGAAGTAATTGTGACCCTAATTAGTAATGCAGTAATACAATTTCGATTTAAGATACAATGAGTCACATGAAATTGAATATAGTGGTAGTTTTTTTAAAAAGCCTGCTTTGTATATTAATAAACATAGAAAAGATTTTTAATCAAACATATTGATAAATAAATGACTGAATTCAAAAAGAAGTGAAATATGTAATACATTAATTAAATAATTATGTAACATATTAACATTATTTTATTGTAACTTTATAGTAAATATTTATATATTTTAGTGTAATATTTTGTTAAAAAAAAATTACACTGTGGTTCTTTCCGGTTTTTAACTAGATTCGCAAACTGCTAATGAAAATAATTTTTGGCAAAGAAGTATGTCAAACAAAAAAGAAATTAATTAAGAGAGGTATTGCATTACTGATACTTATAATAACAAATAGTAAGCAATATAGATAATATAGGATTGACTACAATTCTCAAAATTTATACAAATTACTTTTTATGTTTATAGCAATAACTGAAAAAAACATATCAATTTTTATTTACATTTCAACTTTTTATTTAAATACATCTTAATATTGAATGAAAATTAAGATATATACCAAATGATTTATATAGTTTATTGCTTCATAATATGCTATATATATATATATATATATATATATATATATATATATATATATATATATATATATATATATATATATATATATATATATATATATATCACTGTCAAGTATTATCAATACACTGCAGAATGAAGGTCTCTTTCAAGCACAATGCGTCTCCGATTTTACCTCTCTTCTCCAAATCATTCCTCGCACACTTTCAAGATTAATCCATCCATCTCGCATGTTGTCTCCTTCTAGTTTTTTACAATCTCTTAGGAATCCAGATTTAAGATTTCAAGTGTACATCTATTATCATCTTTCCTAGCAATAGTGTCCCCCCAACTTGATTTCAGTCTTTTAATTTTTTCAATAATGTAATTAACCCCCGTTTGTTTTCTTCTCCGTTTATTGCATTTCAATATTTTTTTGCTACTCAATAACATGCATGTGTCCATACGTTTTGAGTTATCTGAAGTCAGTATATTACTCTTTCCTTAAATGTGCCAGTCTTAGATCCCCTAAGTAATAAATCTTAAAACAAATTTATTAAAACATTCCTTTCTCAAAACCATACACATATTTTAATATTGAGTTACTTTTTAAAAAAAGCACTCCAACCAAGTGTAATTCCATAATTAATTTTATCCATTTACGTTTTCAACTGTATTAACCATCAGACTCAAGGTATTTTTGTAGTTGTTATTTTCTTCTATCATCCATAATCACTCTTTATTTTCTTTTTAACATTAATCTTTATTTCTACTATTTTTTTTACTTTCATCTGATAACTTTTGCAACATTTTCATGAAGCTCTGTTTAGTTATTTGCAAAGAAACAACTGTATTATTTTCAAAAATCTAAACGACTTAAATGATCTCCATTTATTTTTATTTCTTTAGATTTCCCATTTTAATCTACAAAATACTTCTTGCAGAAGTGCTGTAAAACTTTTTAGAAAACATGGAGAACCTATCGTATTACATCCTTCTCAATGTTAATTTTTTTGAAAACGTATCATTATGAAATCTAATTCTTGTTGTTGCATATTTGTAAATATTATTCAGAATATGACAATATCCAGGTTTATAACTTGATATTCCAATGGTTTGGGTCAATGAAGACATGCTTATAAAATCAAATGCCTTTTCATAATCTATAATTCCAAAGCATGTAGGCAAATCATATTTGTTGGCCATCTCTATAACTTCCTCTAAATATTGGATATTATATATTGTACTTCAAAACCAAATTTAAATCCAGCTTGTTCTTTTGGTTTGATGAAATTCAATAATCTCTGTAGATGAGTGGATATTATTTTAGTAAAAAAAAATGTATAAAACCAAGAAAAGACTGAGAGATATTAAAAATTAAAGATCTCTCCCAGTCTTTTCTTGGTTTTATACATTTTTTTACCTAAATAATATCCACTCATCTACAGAGAACATTGAATTTCATCAAACCAAAAGAACAAGCTGGATTTAAATTTGGTTTTAGTACAATATATAATATCCAATATTAAGAGAAGTTATAGAGATGGCCAATAAATATGATTTGCCTACATGCTTTGGAATTATAGATTATGAAAAAGGCATTTGATTTTATAAGCATGTCTTCATTGACTAAACCATTGGAATATCAAGTTATAAACCTGGATATTGTCATATTCTGAATAATATTTACAAATATGCAACAACAAAATTAGATTTCATAATGATACTAAAAAATTAACATTGAGAAGGATGTAATACAGGGTTCTCCATGTTTCTAAAAAGTTTTACAGCAATTCTGCAAGAAGTATTTTGTAGATTAAAATGGGAAGCTAAAGAAATAAAAATAAATGGAGATCATTTAAGTCGTTTAGATTTTGAAAATAATACAGTTGTTTTCTTTGCAAATAATACTTCAGAGCTTCATGAAATGTTGCAAAAGTTATCAGATGAAAGTAAAATAGTAGAAATAAAGATTAATGTTAAAAAGAAAATAAAGAGTGATTATGATGATAGAAGAAAATAACAACTACAAATACCTTAGTCTGATGATTAATACAGTTGAAAACGTAAATGGATAAAATTAATTATGGAATTACACTTGGTTGGAGTGCTTTTTTTAAAAAATAACTCAATATTAAAATATGTGTATGGTTTTGAAAAGGAATGTTTTAATAAATTTGTTTTAAGAGTTATTACTTAGGGATCTAAGACTTGTACATTTAAGGAAAGAGTAATATACTGACTTCAGATAACTCAAAACGTATGGACAGATGCATGTTATGAGTAGCAAAAAATATTGAAAATGCAATAAATGGAGAAGAAAACAAACGGGGGTTAATTACATTATTGAAAAAATTAAAAGACTGAAATCAAGTTGGGTTGGACATATTGCTAGGAAAGATGATAATAGATGTACACTTGAAATCTTAAACTGGATTCTAAGAGATTGTAAAAAACTAGAAGGAGACAACATGTGAGATGGATGGATGAAACATGAAAGTGTGCAGGAATGATTTGGAGAAGAGAGGCTAAAAATCGGAGATGCATTGTGCTTGAAGAGACCTTCATTCTGCAGTGTATTGATAATACTTGACAGTGATATATATATATATATATATATATATATATATATATATATATATATATATATATATATATATATATATATATATATATATATATATATAGCATATTATGAAGCAATAAACTATATAAATCATTTGGTTATATCATAATTTTCATTCAATATTAAGATGTATTTAAATAAAAGTTGAAATGTAAATAAAAATTGATATGTTTTTTTCAGTTATGCTATAAATAAAGTAATTTGTATAAATTTTGAGAATTGTAGTCAATCCTATATTATCTATATTGCTTACTATTTGTTATTATAAGTATCAGTAATGCAATACAACTCTTAATTAATTCTTTGTTTGACATACTTCTTTGCCAAAAATTATTTTCATTAGCAGTTTGCGAATCTAGTTAAAACCATAAAGAACCACAGTGTAATTTTTTTTAACAAATATTACACTAAAATTATAAATATTTGTATAAAAGTTACATTAAAATAATGTTAATATGTTACATAATTATTTAATTAATGTATTACATATTTCACTCTTTTTGAATTCAGTCATTTATTTAACAATATGTTTGATTAAAATCTTTTCTATGTTTATTAATATACAAAGCAGGCTTTTTTAAAAAAAAAACTACCACTATATTCAATTTCATGTGACTCATTGTATCTTAAATAGAAATTGTATTACTGCATTACTAATTAGGGTCACAATTACTTCACCCAGACTCAGGTGTTATTCAGTTTATTGAGCACAGTAAAGAAGAATATGGGAAAACAAAGGATTAAGAATGGAAAGGGAAGTCAAAATGGCTGACAAGTTTGTCTGGGCATAGTTGCTGAGAGATTCCAGACTTTTTATAAGGAGAAGCCACAGAACATCACATCACATCATTTCATCACATGCCAGGTATAGATGTCTAGCATGAGACTAGACATTTAGTCAGTTAATTAATCAACTCTAAAAAAATAAATTTTTGAAAAGAGGACAGTAAAACTAAAATTAACAAAGTAAATAAAAACATCCTTCTACAAGTGATTGTAATAATAATAAATAAATTCATTAAGCATTTATAGTAAATGTTATTAAAAGCAATTATTCAAAAATCACAAAAAATTAATTATTTTTTTTATTCTTTGGATAAACTTGCATTATCAATAATCAAAAAAAAAAAGAAAATCGTTCTATGTGTGTGTGTATGTGTGTGTGTGTGTGTGTGTAATAACTATTTAAATATGCAACTAAAGAAATAGTAGTATGCGATCTAGTTGACATATTTTATTTTTAAAAACAATCGAGTAAGATATATTTTAATAATCAAAACATGTTTATATTTATTTAAAAATTATTTTACTTTATATTGTTATATATTCACCAGATATGAACAGTCTTTTCTGAATGGAAAATTGGCATTATATAAAGACAATCACTGGATAGGATTGAATTCACAGGATGAAGTTGGTTTATACAAATGGACAAGTGAACGGCCAGTAACTTTTACTCACTGGGATGAAAATCAGCCCTGTATGATTTTTACATTTAAATTTTAAATAAGAAATTTAGCAATTAGTATTTTATGTTATTTTTATATTAAATAGTTTCTTTGGTATTATTCCTGCTATAATATATTAATCAGGTGTCATTTTCATCTAGTAATAATTATTTAAAGTTTGAGTTCTTGATATCATGCCATCCTAAAATCCATGTATGACTAATCCATGTCACTCATATATACTCATTATCTACTTTTCCCATATATACATGTCACAAAGTTGTAAAGTGTGTCTGACCTGTGTAATTTATGCTTTTTACTTTTAGTGATTTTGTGTTTACAAAATGGAGATATATATTTATTATAGAAAAAAAAACACATTATGATATACTAAATAAAAACAGATAGATGAGAGCTCTTTTCTTCATTTTGTGCGGTTAAAACCATTTTTCCCTCCCAGCACAATATAGCACTTTATACCATCATAAATATCCACTATGTATAATACCAAATATCAAATCAAAAACATAAAAGCACAAAGTTTTATTTTTTGCATCATTTGAAAGAAATATCGTTTTATATTTAAAAATAAATTTACAGCTAAAGCATTCTATATTTATGACTTTTTTTTTTATTTTATAAAACTTTATATATGTATTGATTTAAAAATAATATATAAAATATAAGGTGGAACTTATAGTTTGCCATTTTTTTAGGTTAAAAAATACACTAAAGCTAAAACTTGGTTACAGCTTGCTATTTAAGAAAAAAAAACGTTTCAGGGTTCTTTTTCATATTTTTTTTTTTTTTTCCTTTTTACATAACGGATATATCTCTTCATTATGGAAATAAGATGTTTCCTTTTTTAAGTTTAATATTTGGTATTACATGTCTTTGGTGTTTCAGATGGTACTTTTTTGCCATAAAAATCATAAAATTATTAAAATCTCACAATGTGTTTTTTCCTTTTTTCATAATGAATATATATATATATATATATATATCCATTTTTTTTAGATTTGAAGTTGTGTAACATATTACTCCAGTGATATATTATTCTAAATTTGTGATAAGTTTAAAATAATACCTCCTCTGGATCTACAGATAAATTTTATTGACTACATTTGTCCCTATATCCCTTGAAGGCAGAATTTTAAACATATCACAAATTTGTAATAATATATCACAAGAATAATACCAAAGCACCTTACATCAACTTATTTTATAAAATTCATTCCCAAAATAGAGAAGCAAAAAAATCCCCCAAACGTGAGGCAGTTTATAAAATGTAAATAATACACCTAAATATTTTGTTTATGTTACCTTTAAAACCAAAGAAAGAATTTGAATGTGATCAAACATTAAACTTTTCTAGAAATAAATGAGGATTATATATCTTTCTTCATTTAAATTATGTATATATATATATATATATATATATATATATACATAATTTAAATGAAGAAAGAAAATACACATATGAAGAAAGATGAAATAGCCTCAATCGTTGGAAACCAAATGTAATAAAATACCATATGACATATCACACATATATACTGAGAAAAGAATGCCCAAAACATTGGACCACAAATGTAATAGTCTATGATTGTTCCACTTTGAAAATGATAAATGTAATGGATTGGAATATGCATACAAAGAAAGGTGTTAACAATTTAAATGAATATAATTGTTAATAAAGCCAAATGTAATAGATAGTATAATTTAAATGAAGAAAGATAAAATTATCCCAATCATATTTAAATAAATTGTTTATATGCCCTTCCAACTAGCTATATATGAAATTAATCAAAATTATACAGAACAATAATAAGACCTATCATTATAATTTATTCTCAGGGTTAATATGACTAACTAACAAAATATATACTAGAAACAAAGGGAATTTTATTGAATGTAATAACACATTAAATAAGTAAACTTATATATATATATATATATATATATATATGTGTGTATATATATATTGTTTATCAACAATTAATGTGCTAGTATGGGAAATGTGATCATGTGATATATATATATATATATATAAATATATCAACTAATACTGACTTGTATAAGGGACTTTAAAATGAAATAATAACTAAAATACAAAATTATTAATTAAATTATGAATAATTTTGTAACTTCATAATGACTCTGGCATTAGGAAAAATAAGAATAAAATATTAGTACCTTTCCAAATAAACAACAATGTCATTGCTTATAAAACAAATGGTACAGACTATATTTCCAGATTATGGTTTGATTTTTAAGTAGTATCTGTATTTTAAATACTTTTTTTAAATACAAAATAAATAAAAAAATATATACTTGCAATAAGTATATATATTAAATAGACAAAGACATTTAAACACAATAAGTATACATTAGAATAAACATAAACCAATATTTATATTTTCCAAATATTCAAAAAAATTCAATCAAATAAATAAAGGTATATTATATACAGCAAATATATGATTTGTTGTTTATGTTTGGCATAAGAGTTATTATTTGAAGTTAAAATGAAAATATATAAATAAATAAATAATTGACTGATAAAATATTGTAGAATTAAAAGTTAAAATGAAAATATATAAATAAATAAATAATTGACTGGTAAAATATTGTAGAATTAATAAAGTAGATAATAGATATGCTCTCAAAGCTAGATTAATCAATTAAATATCACTGAATCAAAAGAAATCATCAAAATTCACTCCACTATATTATAAAAGGTTTACATATTATATTCACTTTTGATCCGTGCTTATTACTACAAGCACTGAAAACTTAAGTTTATTATTTCTAAAGAGGCTCACTCAAACCTATAAATCTAATATTTCTTTGGCTACTTAGCCAATTAATGCTACCTTAGCACTTACTATAAATATGTGACTTATTTCAAATAATCTTTTATTTCTTAGATTTATATACTTACACACACTGAAAAAAAATATAATGACAATTTTTAACTGACAGGTAAGAATACTTATTTGTGACTTTAACTAACTGTTAATAAATCAATTCGATCTGTGATCCCTAAGAGCACATCCAATTATCAAATAGTTAAAAAATATATTTAAAAAATTAAGTTATATAAATAATAAAATTTTAATAGTAATACTTGTAAAGACAAATGCAAAATTATTATAGAATTTTACAATAACTCATATGCAATTAAAACTTATCTTCTTAGTATATAATAATGATTTTATGATGTTTATAAAATATTTGTTTTATTAAAAGAAGACGCATTAAATAGAATAAAATTATACTTATAAAAATGTTTCATTTTTCTAATTATATATATATATATTGTTATGTTGTAGTATGATTAATATTAAGAAAAATACATTTGAAACTGTGTGTACTCCAGAAGTTAAAAGTGTTAAATAATTACATGTGGAAGTAAATGAGTTGATTTAATAAAAACGAAAATTAGAAATTACAAATGGTTTTTCATATATATATATATATATATATATATATATATATATATATATATATATATATATATATATATATATATATATATATATATATATATATATATTGTATAAAAAGCAAGGTGTAAAACAAGATGGAAGACCTGAATAAATAATTAATTAAATGAAGGATTAAAAATGTAAAGAACAATTTAATTAATTAGTTCAGAAATAATCCCAGAATACTTTTGCGATTAAAATTGATAAGGAATAAACAATAAAACTAAAAGTAGATACAATATAGTGGGAAAAAGTCAAATCAGGGTCAGTCCTGTTTTTCTGAGAGACTTAAGTGTAGCGCGAATTTAGAACAGGACCAACGATGGGAGGAGAACCAGATATTCGGGTCTGAAGGTACTAAATACTGACCTAGGGTAATTATACAGACTATACCTGTCTTATTATTATTTTTGTAAGTCTTACAGGTGCTAGTAAACTAATGATAATTCTGTGTATAAGTGCTTGTTAATTTTTATAGTAATAAAATCTTGTATCTGTTAAGTGGGATATCTTAATTTTATGCAAGAGAGTAATAGTTACTTGAATTAGGTGTATTTGATTATTTCTCGTAAGTAACATTAAATCAAGTACATCACAATTTTGGCGCAGTCAGGAGAAAAACTGTTTTTCAAGCTTTATGAAAGAAGTACACCGGACAGTAATTCAGAAGTCAGTGAGTTATTAAAGAATTAAAATGTCGATAGGACAAGCTAATATATCAGAATTTGGGATGGATAATTTGCACAAATGGCCCTTTTATGTGCTTCAATTACAAAATTATTTTAGGTTAAATAGTATTATTGAAAATGACAGGAAAGTATCAGCATTATTATGTTTGTCAGGTAGAAAAGTTATTGAAATAGTAAGAAAATTGTATAATAGACAAGTTACGGATACTTACTGGTTCAAAGACTAACATATTATTTTAGCCCAAGACCATCGAAGTATTTAGCTAGGTTAAAATAGAGAAACCACAAACAAGACAAACTTGAATTGTTCTACACCAATTAGCAAAGAATTGTGAATATGGCGACTTTGTGGAATAAATTCTTATTGATCAGTTATTATGGGGAATTAAGGACGATAAATTGTATCAATTGTTATTAATTGAAACTCAGATAACATATGAAGGTGCTATTTAAAAGGGAATAGTATATGAATCAGTGGTAGAAAAAGCCTTAGTTTTTTCAAATAGAATGGAGGAAAACTCTAGGAGTAATATTTTTAAAATAGAGAGAAAGTATAAGGATTGTACTAAAGAAGGGAAAAGTTTCGAAATAAAATGTTTTTATTGTGGAAAAGTAGGTCATTTGTCTAAAAGCTGCAAATGGAGGAACAAAAAAATGTTACAACTGTGTGGGCAAAGGTCATTTAGCAGCAGTGTACAAAAAATCTAAACAAAAACCTGAATATGGTAAAGATCAGAAACAGTGGAAAACAGTAATTAAAAGAAATATCTTAAAAAATGAGCCGGATCAATTAATGCTAGATGTTAAGTTAAGTAACAAAAGAGTAGAAATGGAAATAGATCATGGCTCAGGAATTTCGTTAATATCTATGAAAAAGTGGAAGGAAATATCCATAGAGAGCCCTCAGATTAAAATACAGAAAGCTAACATTAACATTAGAGATGTGAACTGGAACCCGATCAAGTTAATTGGAAAGTCCAAAGTAATACATGGTTTTAAAAATAAAAACTACAAATTACCTATATATATATAAAGATATTAGTCTGTTAATAGGAAGAAACTGGTTTAAAGACTTAGGCATTAAATTTAATATAGTTAAAAACGTCTCGGTTGAAAAAGAAATGATAGAGTTATATCCAAATTTATTTACCGAAGATTTAGGTTTGATAAAATCAAAGCCCATTGACTTGCACTTAAATGAAAATGCTAAACCGGTTATTTGTAAACCCAGAAAAATACCATTTTCCCAAAAGGCAGTTAGTAAAGGTAAAAATAGAAGCATTAGTTAAAAAAGACATGTTATCCCCAATTGAGGAGGTGGATTGGGCCACACTGATTGTTGTGTTAACAAAAGCAGATGGAAAAATTAGGCTGTGTAGAGATTATAGAACAACAATAAATAAGTATCTTAATAAAGGAGCTTACCAGGTGCTGAATGTACATGAGATTCTCAGTAGTCTAGCTAAAGCAAAAAAAATTGCGATATTGGATTTAAATTTGGCATATCACCAACTAAAAGTTACAGATGATACAGCTCGGTTATTGGCTATTACTACCCTTTTGGATTATTCAGATGTAATCATCTCCCTTTTGGAATTACATCAGCTCCAAACATATTTCAAGCAAAAATAAATTCAATAATACAAGACTTGTAAGGAGTGATGCCATATTATGATGACATTTTGATTACTGCGACATCACCAGAGAAATTAAGAAGTAAAATTCAGGAAGTATGTGAGAAACTAAATAATGCAGGGGTAAAATTAAATATTAAAAAATGTGTTGGGGAAACTGAAGAATTAAAGTTTTTAGGCCATCTTATTTCGGAAAAAAGGAAAAGTCCATTAACTGAAAAAATTAGGGCAGTCAAAGATGTTCCAATCCCAATAAATGTCAAGCAACTTCAAGCTTTTCTAGGTTTGATTAATGTTTTTGAACCATTTTTAAAGAACAAATCTATGGTCACAACTCCTCTATATGAACTGCTACACAAAGATCAGAAATGGATTTGGAATATCAAACATGATAAAGTGTTTAAAGCAGTTAATGGATTGTTAACCTCTAATATCTTATTAGTGCATTTTGATAGCGACAAAGACATCATTATTACTACAGATGCATCACAATATGAAATTGGAGCAGTTTTAGCCCATTAAATAGACAGTCATGAACCTCCTGTAGCTTACACTTCTCAGACTTTGTCTAAAGCTGAAAAAAATTATAGTCAGCTGGACAAAGAATCTTTGGCAGTTATGTTTGCTGTGAAAAAAATTCACCAGTTTATTTATGGATGAAAATTTGAATTAGTAACAGATCACAAACCTTTGTTAGGGATTATAGGAAAAGATCATCTGATGCCAGAGCATTTAAGTCCATGCATGCTCAGAAAGGCTAATACACTTACTGCTTATGATTTCAATCTAAAATATCAAAAAGGTAAGATAATTTCTCATGCGGATGTTCTATCTAGAGTGCCTGGAAATAATGACAACTATGAAATGGATGTGGAAGTTAATCACATTGACAATATGAAATCACAAGTCATAAATAATAAAGTAGTTCAGACATGGAGAAATGAAAATGATGGGTATGCGTTACTTAGGAAATGGATAAGCAAAGGTTAGCCTAATAAAAAACCTGAAAATTTAGCAATGGGTTTTTGGGTCAATAGAGACCAATTGTCGGTCTGTAATGGGTGTATTAATATGGGAGACAGAGTAGTTATACCTCCTATAGGGAGAATGAAAGTTCTAGAACTTTTGCATCAGGGGCACACAGGCATTGTGCGAGCTAAAGCTCTAGCTCACAGTTATGTTTGGTGGCCGCAGAAAAGTAATGATATTGAAAAGTATATTAAGAAATGTGATAAATGTAAGTCTGAAATAGCTCTGCTGAATAAACAATATTCTTCTTGGCCTCAACCAATATATCCATGGCAAAGACTTCATATAAAACATGCAGGTCCAATAGAAGGAAGAAATTATTTAATTTTAATCGATGCTTTCTCTAAATAGATAGAATTTCACGAGGTTAAAAATACGAGTGCAAATGATACAATAAAATGTTTTACAGACATATTTTATATACATGGATTTCCACAAGTCATCATCTCTGACAACGAAACTGGATTTGCGAGTGAAGAACTAAAAATACAATTTGGGAAATGGGACATCAAACATGTATTTACACCCCCTTACCACCCTGAATCAAATGGTTTGGCAGAAAACATGGTAGGGCAAGTGAAGAAATATTTAAGAAAAAAACAAAAATACAGATATGAAAAATGTCTTACAGAAATTCATGATGTATCAACATATAACTCCATCAACAACGACTGGAAAATCACCAGCTGAAATGTTATTCGGTCGGAAAATATGAACTAATTTAGATTTTTTGTAACCTGATACACAAATATATAAATATAATCAAGATCATGTGAAATACTTTAACATTGGAGATGCGGTAATATTTAGAGATATACTACATAAACAATGCGTTAATGGAAAAATTGAATGGGCATGATGAAAGCAAATTTATAATATTAAAGACGAAAACGGAATTATATATAAGCGTCACAAAAATCATGATCGCAAAAGTGAAGATGAGATACAACTAGATATGTTCCAGCAGTTTCAACATGCAAATGAAAAGAATTCAGATAAACAGATGCTACTGACCGACATTCGAGAAGATCGGTAGAAGAGGATAAAATACAGATTGAAAAGAAGACTTTTGTACTTAAACAAATATGTATAAAACAGATAAACTGTAACTTCTGGAGTGGGGGAGGAATTGTTATTTTGTAGTACGATTAATATTAAGAAAAATACGTTTGAAACTGTGTGTACTCCAGAAGTTAAAAGTGTTAAATAATTACATGTGAAAGTAAATGAGTTGATTTAATAAAAACAAAAATTAGAAATTAAAAATGGTTTGTTATATATATATATATATATATATATATATATATATATATATATATATATATATATATATATATATATATATTTTTTTTTTTTTAATTTTTTTTTTTTTTCCTTTCCTTCTGAAAAAAATTAAAATAGAAAGAATATGTTAAGGAATCCACTCCGCTTTATTAAAACTTGTTGAGATGGTGTTGTGCCCCCCGGACAAAACCGCCAAATTTTTTTACCTGCATTTTTGTTTATATATATATATATATATATTGTATAAAAAGCAAGGTGTAAAACAAGATGGAAGATCCAAATAAATAATTAATTAAATGAAGGATTAAAAATGTAAAGAACAATTTAATTAATTAGTTCAGAAATAATCCCAGAATACTTTTGTGATTAAAATTGATAAGGAATAAACAATAGAACTAAAAGTAGATACAATATAGTGGGAAAAAGTCAAGTCAGGGTCAGTCCTGTTTTTCTGAGAGACTTAAGTGTAGCACGAATTTAGAACAGGACCAATGATGGGAGGAGAACCAGATATTCGGGTCTGAAGGTACTAAAGACCGACCTAGGGTAATTATACAGACTATACTTGTCTTATTATTATTTTTGTAAGACTTACAGGCACTAGTAAACTAATATTAATTTTGTGTATAAATGCTTGTTAATTTTTATACTAATAAAATCTTGTATCTGTTAAGTGGGATATCTTAATTTTATGCAAGAGAGTAATAGCTACTTGATTTAGGTGTATTTGATTATTTTCGTAAGTAATATTAAATCAAGTACATCACACACACATACACACACACACACACACACACACACATATATATATATATATATATATATATCAATCTCAAAAATATTTATATAAACATATCATTTAAATTAATAAAATTATTTATTACCATTAAAAGTCCAACTTGTTTTGTTATTTTACTTTTTTTTTTCTTAATACTTGAATGCATTTTATCCCAGGTTGAATTTTGAAGCAAAATATCACATTAATGAAAACTCTTAGTTCCTAGAAAATGTATATTTTTATTTTCCAAGATTTCTTACCTTAAAAATTAAAATGTTGAATTTAATATGCTGATTAATTCCAGTTGTTTCCAAATTATTATTGAATTTACCATTGTAGATTTTTTTAGATAGTTATCTTAAATTTCAGCCTAAGATGTGATGAGAATTCATATGCTGAGTTATTGTTTAGTTTCTTTTAATTGATAGGATAAAGAAAAGAAGATAGCAGTTTAATCATTTAACTGTGATAATATATTACTCACCCCAACATTATTGATGTGTTTACATACAATAGACTATTCAATTATTCAGAAGAATGGCGATTCTGAAGAAACAAAGTACAACTAATTTTTCTCATTCAGTTTCTTTAATAATAATTAAATAATGGTATTCTTTTTTCTGTTGTTGTTCTTTTTTCACATGCCACAGAACATGCAGTCTTGACAACAATTGTTGACATATGTTTTTAAAAAATAATATTCAAAATAAAAAAAAATATTAATCACATAAAAAATATTACATCGAAAATTTATTTCATAGCTTTAAAAAATAAACAAATAAATAGATAGATAAATAATAAGTAACAACTTTGTATTTTTTAATCATCACTTAAAAGAAAATAATATTTTTTATAACTAACAATTGATATGTTTTTTATTTATTTATAATATTGATATACACATATATTAATAAGAACATGCCATTATTACCATTTAAAATCTCACCATTAAAATATTAATAATAATAACAATTAAAGCCATGTACCATTAATAAATAAACAAAATAATAAATCCAAACAACAGTAACCATAAGTAATAACCATAAAAAATAATAACACTCAATATATAAAAATCAAATCAAAGATATATTTTTTAAACCAACAAATGACTATTAAAATAAAGGTGGATTTGTCAATCTTTTAATATATATATATATATATATGATAAAAAGCATATAGATAATAATGTTATATACACCCAGGTCTCATTTTATGCAGATTTTTAATGCAATTTTGAAGTTATGTGATTCATGTTTCTTCATAATATCTATGTATGCAGTTTTTTTATAAGATAAAAATTATTAAATCAGAAGTCAAGCTCTGATAGTGCACTATTATTTTAAATATAAATTTTACACACTCACGTGTCATATTAAAAGTAATAACTCATTATTGGAGTTTGACTTCCATCTTATAATTTCAATATTTTCTGTGATTTATAATAGTACTGTAATAAATTTTATGCAATAAAAAGTTTATAATTCACTTAAAATCAGGATTTCCCAATTTTATATACACACATTAAATTTTACAAGATTATAATATAAATCTGTGCAAATGTTATAGAATCCTATACTATGCATGTTGTTGTTTTTGCCTTTTAAATCACATTATATTTTTGCTTTTTAAAAAAAGAGTACACAATCAATTAATCATTTAGTGTCCACAATAATAAATTTTCCAAGATTATAATGTAAATCTGTTCAAACATTATAGTTGTGTATACTATGCATGTTGTTGTTATTGCATTATAATTCACATTCAATTTTTGCTTTTTAAAGAAAAGAGCACACAATCAATTAATCATTTAGTGTCCACAATAATAAATTTTACAAGATTATAATGTAAATCTGTTCAAACCTTATAGATGCATATACTATGCATGTTGTTGTTATTGCATTTTAAATCACATTCTGTTTTTGCTTTTTAAAAAAAAAGAGTACACAATCAATTAATCATTTAGTGTCTGCAATTTTATTTTGAAAAGGTGAGCAACAAGTTGTGAGCACAATTAAATTAGACAATTAAAATCTGATTTTTAATTGTAATTAACAATTTAAAAATTACATAATGTGATCTGAAATTAATGTGATGTGAAACAATGAAATTTGATTTTTAATTGGAATTGAAAATTAAAAAATTAAAGACAAAAATAAGAATTTAATTTTTAATTGTTAGTTTTAATTAAATTTTGCCCAACAGTGGTGAGTAGGTGTCAATTTATTATCAAAGGTCTAAGTTCTTATTTTTATTTTAAACTTTTTGTTTACCCTAATGGAGAGGAAAAAACACCCAAGAAAATATATTTTTTGGAAACAAAATTTTTAATTTTAGATCACTTAGCTAAATGAGAAGGATCAACAGTGATTGGAAAACATTTTAGTTTCGGTGAGTCTATAAGAGCAATTAAAAAAAGTGAAGTTGGCATTAGTTGCTTTTTTCGTGTGATCAATCTGACATTTTACTAGTTGACAAACAATTTTGCATATGGTCAAATAGCAATAATGACTAAAATTCTGTACATGTATGAAAAAATGTAAAATAATGTAAATTACACATAAATATATATTGTTTTGAACAAATTAAATACTGTAATTAATAAAAAAAAGTTTGTCTTGTATCAATTTTTTCAAATTTGAAATTTTTTATTAGTCATATTTTATTTCCTTATTTTTTATGTGGACTTTAAAGTAATTTTACAATGTGGCTTTGCTTTTATGTGGTTTTTGAAAATTACAATATGTATCCCCCATTTCTCAAGGTAAGTTAAGTCTATTTTTCTACGATTTCTTTTGTGCACATTTTCTGAGAAACCTATCTACTGCATAAAATGAGACCCAGGCATATTCACTATCTGCTAAACTGTTGATATTTACTTATCCATAATTATGAAATAAAACTGATAATCTATTTTTCAAAATTTGTTATCCCACAACAATGAATATGTATAATAAGAAATATCTTCTGTTTCATAGATTTTTTAAAATTTATTGAGAAAATTTTTATTCTAAATTGATTATTAACACTATATTATATTTTATATAGAGAAGAGGCAGAAGTAAGTAAAAGAAATATAAAAAATAGAAAGAGGATGAAAGTAAAATAGGAATGTAATAAAGAAAATAGAAAATTACTATATTTGATTATTATTAGTTTTTTATCAATTCCAAATGAATAGTTACAAATTATTCTGATTGTTTTTTTTGTTTTGTTTTTACAATTTTGCTAAATGCACTATTTCATCTCTTTTAGTTGTTTTGAGATAAAATTAATAATTTTAGATGCAACATAATTTGGATATGGGGAGGGGTCATGTTTTTATTTCTATTTTAGGAATATAATTAAGATTATTAAGAATTTTCTTTTGTTATTAGAGAATTATATTGATTTTCTTAGAAAGGTAAGTTTTAGACATTAAAGCACAATGGATAATATGTTATATATTTTTATCTTTGTTTTATTTTGTTTATATCAAATATTTAGAAGAGAGAATTATTAAGTATTAATGTGTAAATTAAATATTGTTTGTTTGCTATGCTGAAGATTGATTATTTAAAATAAAATATATAAATAAATTGGATTTATGATTAAATAAATATATAAAAGGTATTTTAAAAGATGGTGGTTTGATTTTATTCAATTAAGGGATTGCAATTTACTAATAATGAAAATAATAATAAAAAGTAATTGGATGCTGTGAAATATTGTGTTAAACCTGTGAAGTTATCAGTACATCATTTATAATATAATAGCATTAAAAACGTTTTGTTATAGAAATTAAAAAATGAAATTTTAATAATATAGGCTTATTCTATTAACAAAAGAGATGTATAAAAAATAAAATAACATTTATTATTTCAGTAAATAGAGTAGGAATTACTTTTTTGGATATATATAATGAAGAAAAAATATAAATCTAACTAATTTATTGAAAAATACAAAATAAAGAATTAATACAAAGATTGTTTGTGGAGATATTTGTATTATTTATTGTTCTTTTTTTTGTAATAGAATATTAATAAGTTAATAACTTGGAGTTTAAATACACGATCAAAAGTCTATAAAAATTGAATTGAAAATACATTTTTGTACTTTTCCATTACATATTCATAAAAATATTAGATTATAATCTTTAACAAGAATTAAAAAAACGGAAATAAACATTTTTTTTTTAATTTGCAAATGTTAAAATTGCTATGGAGAATTGTTTTCACTTTTGAAATGTCATAATTTCTCATTATTATTTTTTTAGAATTGAACAGATTTGCCTATGATTATATTTTACAAAATTTAAATTAGTTTGAATTTAAATTCATGCACTTTTAATTTTATACACTCTTTTCTGGTTTAAGGATATGTAATATAGTTGTAGCTTAAATATTTTTTTTTGCCAAAAAATGCTATTTTTTTAAAAGAAATTTATTCTCTAAATTATATTTGTTGATAAGTTACATTATAAATGTTAAGATTGATTTGCAGATTGTAGGTCGAGCTTTAACCATGTAAACTCGAGCTTTAACCATGTAAACTCCACAATGTCTTTTGTGGCAATTAAATGATCTCCTTTCATGATTTTATACATTGTTTTTATGAATATGTAACCTTTAGGGTCTTCTGTCTGCTCCATTATTATCTTGCATCTGAGGCACCAAATCATGTAATTGAAGAATGGAAAGTATAATTTGTGCAAAAACATCATGTTCCATTCAACTTCTTATGGATAAGACGTTTGCATTTAGATTCTTTGTCAAATTTGTAATTAATAGTCTGTGAATATTTAATGTGGCACATCTCATGATGACATGGTTAATTGATTCTTCTTCCTTCCCACATATTCTTTTATTGGCTAGAGAGGATTTTGTGGTGAGAAAATCTAAATTGAATTTAATCACAACAACCAGAAATTTTGGCTCTGAGTACCAAAGCTGGAGCCTGACACAATTTTTTGATTGTTTACCCCTAACATGGTGTTGCCAATTTGATCTTCCCCATGCATAAGTTTTTATGCTTTCCAATATTTCTGTTTTATAGTAATAGTATGATTTTTAATGATAATAAATTTCCCCACATTATCCCATACAGTCTCTGTCCAGTTCTGTTGTATTGGTGGAGGCCTATCAGTCATTGTTATAGTGTCTTGTTCTGCCAGTTTTATATGGCTTTCCTGTAGTCTGTCTAAATTGTTATAAATTCTTTGAAAGATGAGTGTAAGAATAGAGTCGAGTGTGAGAACATTAAATTTTCTGAGATTTTGTAGCTTTTGTAAACTTATAGCTACATTTTTACCACCCCAGAATAGTCTCACACATTCTGAATTTATTTTCTTAATGAATTTTTGGGAGGGGTTAACCCCATTCATGAAATAGCTGATTTTCAGGAATTGTAATGTGTTAAGCAGTCTGACTTTATTCTTCAATGTTAGGTAAACTTTTGAAATATAGGATGTGGTTTGTTTGATTGATGTCAACAATGATTCCTCATTTTCTCTCCTCATTATTGATGGTGGTTTATAAAAATTAAAACCTAAAAATTTTTGTGGATTGTCTGTGAAGTTTGATTTGATTTTCCGTCTTGCTGATATTTTTCATGTTGCAGATTTTTGTCTATTAATTTTCAACTTGTGTTTCACTGAGTATTGGTCTAAGACTGGCTCAAGTTTCTTTATAAATTTCTGGGATGCCAGAAAAATCAGAATATCATCCATGAAGCTAATATGCTTCACCTCCCTTCCAATAGCAGGTATATACACTTCACGTAACTTCCTTTTGATCTCCAACTGTAGTGCATTTATATATACCATAAAAATTATGCACTAAGTGGAGATCCCTGTGGGATGGATAGATTTGGTTCAAATCCAGGGGCTACCTTTTTATGGTAATATAGATGTTTATATTAGATAGAAGATTGTTGATCATTCTTAAATAGACTCCCTGCACCTTGTATTGTTTCATAATTTTGATTAGAATTGATGGTCTCACATTATTTAATGCTGCCACAATATTAATTTGAACTGTGATCAAACATGATTTCCTTCTTCTTCTTATATAATCCATCACAATTTTCATTTGACTGATAGCATTGACAATTGTTTTTTTCTTTTTAGCATATTGTGAGTCTGATATGGATTCATAGATATTTCTTTTGATTCTGTCTTATTAGTTGCTCAATGACTTTAATTAGGAGAGGATACATGGAGGTGGGCCTGAGATTGGAAAGTTCTGGTGTTGCATCACTTTTTTCAAGAAGGGAACAAGGGAAAATGGGTATAAATTATTGATGTTTTG
Source organism: Epiperipatus broadwayi (assembly GCA_028023455.1). NCBI lineage: Eukaryota > Metazoa > Onychophora > Udeonychophora > Euonychophora > Peripatidae > Epiperipatus > Epiperipatus broadwayi. Next base: position 3,816,009 of record JAQFVV010012482.1, on the reverse strand, counting down.
AGGCTTACCCCTCAATTAATCTATCATCTTTTTGATTATAAGTATTGAGAATCTATATAGCTGGACCAGAACAAACTTGGATGGATCATTTCCAGGATTATCTTTAGCTTGTCCAGCATTCTTTTTTCTGTAATTTCATGTGGCTAATTTTATTTTCTAATTGTATTATGTTATCTTTGCCTTCCATCTGACCAGTTTGGAGTTTCACTCTAAAGTGTTCTCTAATAATACATATCATCTTGGAACCAAAATTATATTTGTCATCTCTTGTTATTGATTAAGGAACTGATATTTGTGCTACAAACATTTGCATGTTATAATGTCCTTCTTCATTCTTTACAAATAAAATATTTTATTATATAATATGGACAATTTAAAATATTAAATATTTTAAAAATAAAAGTATATAGTTTTACAAAATTTTAAATATAGAGCACAATGGATATAACTTACACCAACTCTGTTGGTCTGATGCAAATTTTTCCCCCTTTGATTGAGATGTACTCACCAAGGGATTTCTGCCTATCCTTGTACTGGCCCTTGAGGCCTAGGATGAGAGCAACATTTTAGTGTTAAAGAAGAATATTGTGATGTTTCTCATTGATGTTGTTAATGTTGGCCAATAGCTGAGTCAGGCCTTTGTTTCTGTAAATAGAAACATTAATTATTGATTGCAGGACATGATAAAGAAGAAACAAGCCTCCTCAATCAGCAGTTCCAAAATGTTTACTTTTCAAAAAATATATGTAGGCCTCAGAGAATAATTGTGCTGGTGCTGAGTGTCTAATCAACATCCTCATGGTCTTAGTGTTACTTTTTATGGCTGCTTGTGTCTGATCTAAATCTATAGAGACCACTAGGGCTAAGTGGTCTGAAAAGATCATGGGCCAGTGTGCTGCTTCACTTTTAAAATGCAAGATGTGTGAGTAAGTCTATTAATGATGTCATCCTTTTGGTATAAAAGGAGAAGTCATTTTGAGGGAAGAAACCCTCTCCACACATGAGACCATGATTGATTAAGTGGATGTACTTTTTATTAAATGCATTGTATGCTAAATAGACATCACCCATAATTAGGACTTGGTATGGATTTGTGGCAAGTAGACAATTAATTTTACTGATAAATTTGTGGATTATGTTTTGATCATTCTTTCATATAGATATAGATTAAGTTGATTTGAGATTGGCCATATTTGAAGTTGATAATAATGCAGTCGGTGTTGATTTGTAGTATCTTAAGTATGAAAAGGTGGTCTTTTTAGAGTTAATAAGAATTGCACTTCCCAGCTGTTGTTGTTGAGAGGGAACATTTGAAAAACTATAATTGTTCAAAAATTGTTGGATTTTATTGTTTGAACCAATGTGCAATTTTGTATATCCTATGCATGTAATGCTAGGTTTGTATTTGTCAATGCAATTACTGATTACAAATACCCTGTCAAGCAAATTAAGTCTGCAGACATTAATGCTGAAGATATCAATTTTCATTATTGTTTGTTGAGTTTGCATTTAGAAGATTGACTATACTATCTCTTGGAATCTACTTTTATTCCATCCCAATATGCTACTTGTTTAATCACCTTATTTCTATGGATGTCCTATTATTCGATTGAATAATTGTTTTTTGATCTGGTCTCTTTTCTTCATCACAGAGTGACCACTCAAAATGAGAATCATGAAAGTCCTCAAATCTATAATTGGTAACTTCATCTTTGTTTTGAAAGCTCATTTTGGTAACTTGGTTGGTTATTCATTTTGTACTTTTCTTGTAGTTTGGGGTTTGGGCTTGAGCCACTCCTTTCCTCTTTTCCTTTCAACTTCTGGGTCAATCTTCTTGATTAGTGTTGGGAATTGTGCATCTTGCTTCATTGCATAATCACCTGTTCTATCTATATTGTCTTCATCCATACTGTTCTTGTTGGAGTGCTATGACATTCTATTTTTCTTGCTTTTTATTTGATTTGATGATTGGTTTATTTTATCATGTAGCCATGATGTGTCTATTTCCTCAAATGTAGTGTTCATCTGAACTCCAACTATAGTATTATATGAATCATATTCTTCCCATTCTATATGTTTTATGGATTTTTTGTTAAAGTCCTTGTCAGATATTGGTTTGTTTGGATTTCATTCTTCATGCTGTCTTGTTTTGACATGTGTGTATTCAGTGTGTCATTAAATGGGCTTGTTTTAATCAGAGTGGAGTTGTTAGATGTATCTTCTATTATTTCTCCCATATTTATCAGATTCAAGTTGCTTGTGCTTTTTTTTCATTAGTGTAGAGTTGCCAGTTATGTTTTCTACAATATTTTTGGGTTATCTTTTGTTTGCATTTGTTTTTTTTTTACACATTTATGGATCCTGTTCCATCTGATCCCACAATTCATACATATTCTAGCCATGCAATCTTTAATAAGATTGGTTCTCTCTAAACTGTAAATGCATTGAGATTGAACCCGATGGACTGTTACCACCACCGGAGATACCCTATAATAAATCACCATTGTAATGTCAGTGGGCCCCACTCTTCACAGCAGAGATATATTAAATTATGTGGGTTTTTTTTTAATTTGACCTTGAGATCTATGATCATATCAGTATCAGGATTCAGAAACTGATCCATATTTGTTCAGCATTTTTTCAATTCAGGTTCATTAAAATTCATTAGGCAGTTTTTAATTTTTCCAATAAGTATTATGGAGTGATTCATGTCTATTATGCAAATGTACTTATTGTCCAGAGACTTGATTGCATTTGTGAAGCAATTGTGCTGTGCCCATGAATTAAATTCTACTATTACATATCTGTCATTTGGGTGTGTGAGGTTTCTATAAATACTAGTATGTATTTCCTTTGCGATTAACATGGTGTAGAATTTTTCAAGAGGGAATTTGTATAGATTATGTTGCAGATCTGTAATTGCTAATATTAGTGATTTTTCAATTAAATAATTTGAAAAAGATTTGAACAATAAATCAGGAATAGATTTCTTAAATCTTATAATGATTTCTTGGTATTGTTCTTCATGGAAAGTTGCTTCAATGCATTGGCTGTTTTCATTCATATTCTGTTAGTTTTAATTCCTACTGATAATTAAAGTCTATCATATCTAAACTTGAAATGTCTTGTTGGTTTTTATTATGAGTTTTTTTTAACTTGGATAGTTTCATTATTTTTAACAGCATTGGAATGTGTTTTTACATTGATACCCAAGTTGTGCTTTGGTGCCTCATTTGTACTTTGGTTTAGATAGAGAGAGTTCTCTCCAGTCTTTTTTGTTTTGTATCATTAATTTTATCTTGTTACTGTTTTTTAAGATTAAACTGTTTACTAATGATTTTACTGCATTTATCGCCCTTTAGTGGTTTAGAATCTTTGATGTTTTCTCTCCTTCCTTATTTCTGGCAAGATTTATTTTTATTTTTATGGCTTAAATTATCTTTAATTTCATTATTTTTTGAGAGATTTTCATTTTCAACATTTAAATTTTTTCCACAATTATTTTCTAGGTTTTTAGATTTATTATCAATAGTAATTTTGGTAACTTCTGGCAGTTCCTCCTTTTTATTCCTTTTTTATTTGGGATTATTTGTGTTGGTTGTATTATTTTCTTTAGTATGATTATTTTGTGAATCATCTTTCATGTCATTCACTTCTGGAAATTCTTTAGGTTTAGTTGGTGGATGTTTTTTTTTATCATTTTTGGGTTTTGTGGAGATTTTATTATTGAAAAATCTAGTTTTATTGTCTTCCATATTGAATTTTTTAGCTTTGTTGCTAATTTTCTTGATTTTTGCAGACATGAAGTTTTAGTAATTTCTTCCTCCTCAGAAACTATTTAAAAATATACTTACCCAAAGGTTGTGCCACTTTCTGATTTCTGACTCCCCAAACTGTTTATAAACATGATTTTAATGTAGAGCGTATCCAGCAGATGTAACTACTAGTACCACATAATTTGTGCTATTTTTTAGGACAAATAAGTGGAACTCTTACTGGAAAGTCATCCTTATCACAGCTCGCACATAATAGCTCTGAAAAGTTGGTGTTGGAGCAGTGAAAGGTGCCTTTTTAGTTATTTGTCTCTTTAAAGATCTTATTTTGCTGCTAACATAATCTTTCATTCAATAAATTTCAGTTTTAGTGCATTTTTAATGTAATTTCCATATGTTTATCTTGTTCTTATCAGCATTTAAATAATTCATCCCCCCATTTTGTGGGTAGCTCAACTGTTTCATGAACCGTAAATGGTTTTATTCCCCCTTACTCTCTTAAATATTTCTCTTACTCCAAGTTCCTTGTCACTCAGAACTTGTTTAATGATGTTCCAGTTATTTGGGCCATTTTTAACGATTCTATTTTTCAGACACCCCCTTTTCTGGGGTAACTAACAACTTAAATTCCACTCAATTTTCTTATGACTCAACTAAAATTATTAATAACAAGTTTTTTTAGGTTTTTTTTTTTGCTTTTACATCAATATATTTATTTTTTCCATTTCAAAATTGTTTTCTTCATATTACTTTTCACTCTTTTAATGTGATGTGATGTGATGGCTTCTCCTTAAACGAAGTCAAGAATATCTAAGCAATTATGCCCAGATAAACCTGTTAGCCACTTTATTTTACATTTGCCACTCTAAATTTACACACACAGAGTTTAATTTTCATATTTAGTGTTTTCCTGAAAGTTTATGATAATGGTATTTTATTTGTCTTGTACTATATTTATATATTGGAGTATCTGTATACAGTATTATCAACAAATTAAAAATCCTCCTTTTTCTTTTCAAAAAAATTATTTGCTTATCTCAATACTGAACATATATATATATACAGTATTTATATAATACAAAACTCCGTTTCAACTGTTTATCTTCATACAGTCATTTTCAAGGATATCTCTCTCCCATTGCTATATTTTATTACTCTTTCTTTTACATTATTTAATTACAAATCAACATTGAAACATTGGAGTTTTTGTATTATATATATATATATTGTATATGTTCAGTATTGAGATAAGAAAATAATGTTTTTGAAAAGAAAAAAGAGAAGGATTTTTAATTTGTTGATATTATCGTAGAACATATATACGTATTTTTTAAAAAAAAGTGGATGAACATTTGCTGTGTTATTTATTATACATGATGTATACAGTATTATAGATAAATTAATTATAGATATTTTAAGGGTTTTATGAATAAAATATTGTATGTGTATACAATTACAGCAAAGTCATTACCTGTATACATATTACAATAATATACTTTTGCTTTTGAGTATAATATAGCTATCTCTGACGTCATCAGTGATGCAAAATTCAAGATGGCTGCCAAAAAATTTTATTTTTTATTTTTCCTGATCGTTATAGTGAATAATCGATTGTACATCAAAGTAGTGGGTACAAATTGATGATGATCGCTATTGTGAAATAACGCTAAGTAGACAATCGCTAAGTGGGGTAAAGGTGTATCTATTTAAACTCTTTTTTTGCTGCCTCTAGTGAGAAAAATGTGCAGAGACTTAAACTATATAAATTAAAACCTTCAAAATTACCCACCTTTTGTCCAAATTGAATTTTAAACAAGTCTTAACTAAAAACATTATCACCAAAGAACTTATTTCAAGTTCACCATCTTCCTGCCCTCTGGATCTTTTTCCCTTTCAGGCTGAGGTTTGCTCTAGCAAAGTAAAAAGCAGGTCAAAAAGAACAGCATAACCAATCATAATGCCATTCCAAGTACAGTGGGAAAAACTAAAATTACTCATCTACAAAAGACAAAAAATCAGCCTGTTACATCTAATCATAACTCAGAAATTTCCTCATCCATCCCTAAAACCTCTAAAGACTTAACATATAGCTATTCCTCTAAGGTTAATGTCACATATGGATCATCCTATCAATCCACCATGGCACCCAAGCCTATCAACATTGCTCCTTACCAAAGACTCTTCTTTGCCTGGATACACACTCTTTCCATATCCACTTCCCATTTCATATGTATTCCCATCCCCTTCACCATATTATACTTAAATTTCATTTTGCCATGTAATCATCTTTTTGGAAACCTTTTTTAACATTGTGATTTTTTCTTTTTGATGAATAAAAATTTTCATCACAGAGAATAAAATATTACAATATTTATTTTAACTAATGGTAATAAATATAAAGAATTGTATTTCGTTGTAACAATTGATAATAAAAACAGTCAAGGAAATCGGATTTTAAAAAAAAATATATTTTATTTCCTGGCTATATATTTTTTTATTTTTTATACAAATAATTTAACATGTATTGTAAATAGTGTTCCAAAAATCTTATTTGATATTGTAGGTGGACTGTAAGAAAATCATATTGCAGCCATTGCGAGTTAATGACAAATTGCACATATAAAAAATGTTCTGATATTAAATGTAGTTGGTGAAGTTTTTTTTATTTTATGAACTATTTATATATCAAAATTACCCCAAATTTACAACTCAACCAGACTAGCCAAAAATATATGCTTTAAAATTCTACCACTGGTTTCACTGCTACAGGAAGATTTCTCAAATGTAATGATCTACAAAATAAGACCTTTATACTAATGATTACCCACAATTGCACTTACACCATGTACTATTAATATTAAAAATAATCTTTTAAATAAGATAATTGCTTCAGAATCATAAATTTTTAATAATAAAGATTCTTTAATTCTTTTTTTAAATTCATTTCTTTCAAAGAAGATAATCTTAGCTTATTCAAAATTAGTAGTGTGGTCTTTATTTTTTAATGAATATATAAAGCAAAACTAAAATATTTATGACTAACCCTACTTTTATGTACCTTTATTCTTTCATTTAAGCATGAACTACTTTGATCTATTAATTTTGATGAATCTAATGTTGTCTTCTTAAAGAGAAATAAAATAAAAACAGGAATTAAAGAATCTTTATTATTAAAATTGTATGATTCCGAAGTACTTAAATATATTTAGAAGTTTTTTCTAATATTAAGGATGTATGGATATAAGTGGAATTGTGGGTAATATTTAGTATTGGCTAGTTGCTATTTTGTATTTCACACTTTTAATGTTTATATAGCTGTAAACTTTTTTTTAAAATGTTTATATATATATATATAGCAAGAAATTGTGGATCTAAGCCACCAGATGAGGCCTGGTTAGCATAAAATATGCATCTTGGGGATCATAGATTTTTTCCCTATGTCTTTGGTCATATGTTTATGATTATATCCCTTCACAATGGGTTAAAAGCAGATAGAAACTATTCCCTACCTTGTGTGAGAGTGGTATAGTGAAAATTAAACGACATAAATATTCATTATTGAATAATCTCTAGTCTAATGAATGACTAATAAAAATATCATTTTTACTTATCTATAGATTTGCACTTTACATTTAACCCTGTAAAATCATATTTATATATCATTTTACAAAATAAATAAATATATTGATAATTCTTCTGTTTAATAAATCTATGACCCCAACATTAAAATCAAAGCATACACGTATAACAAATTTCAAATATCTGCAAAATGTTAGTTTGTTAATAATTTTAAATTATAAACTTGAGCAGTAATTTCGTGTAAGTATTTTTAAAATAATGAGAATAATTACGAAACGTCTAATAAATTATATGATATGAATATATCTGTTAAATATTATGGTACATTTTATTTATGATGCCATCTAATTTTATTTTATTTAAAACAGAAAACATCTTTATATTATAAGTTACCTGTTATGTGTGATGATTATATGACTATATTACAGATATTGTCATTTTTGATGTTAGGTAAAGTTATATATATATATATATATATATATATATAACCTATAGTTAATTAGAATATATATATATATATATATATATTCTAATTAACTCATAAAATGCCACTATATTTATTAATAAGTAACATTATTATTATCTTAGTAAAATAGCTGTTTCTTTAAAATTGCACTGCATTGCAAGAACAAAAATCGAATCTATTTCTAAATGTATAAAATGTTCAAGTAAAAATATTTGCTCAGTTTAACATATGGGTTGTTTCATACTGAAATGGTGGTTATTTAAAATGAATGAATTATTTTTTCTATCACTAATATTTTTTTTAAATATAATTCTTTAAAATAAATATTTTTGTAAATTATTAAATAGCAATAACTACCAAACATAAATATTAATCACTTTTTTGAATATTTTAGTCTTCCCATCAGAAATTCTTAGAAACAAAAATAAGAAAGCAATCTTATATATAAAATGTCTATATTCTCATCGTCTGATTGGTAGTTGTATGAATATTTTTTCCTAAGTTTATCACATGTCAAATTCACTTTGAGAAATATTTTTCAATGAAAAAAAAAATTATTTCACCATTAATAAATCATAGTAATTTTTTTGATGAACCATTTTTTGCAAAGGAAGAAATTTGTTAAAGCAACTGATAAAAGAAATCTTGGTAAATTTATATTTCCTGGTGTTAGCTGTGGGATGGCGTTGATGCTAATCAAAATCATATGCACCTGGGTCTCATTTTGCGTGATAGATAGGTTCCTCAGAAAACACGTGCAAACAAAATTGCACAAAAATAGACGTAACTTACCTTGAAAAAGGGGGGATACAGACTGTGATTTTTCAAAAATCGCATAAGAGCAAAGCACCAACGTAAAATGACTTTAAAATTTGGGCAAAAAAAATAAGGAAATAAAAAAAATTTTTATGACTAATAAAAAATTTCAAATTTGAAAAAAATTGATACAAGACAAACTTTTTGAACTATTTTTTAACTATAATATTTAATTTTATTCAAAACAATATGTATTTTTACGCATACATTTTTATACCATTTTAATTATTATTGCTATTTACCAGTAAACAGGTTCATTTGCAAACTGGTTTTTGATTCTACACAAGAGGAAATACAACTATCTCAAATTTCACTCTCATGTTGTGTTAATTGTTTTCTGGTTTCAACATAATTAGTAATTAATCTTTGAGATGATGATTTTATTAATTGTTTATGAACATGATATTTAGACATACAACCATTTAGCTCTCATTTGAATTTAAGACTGTGTTCATGATTAGTGTCATTTATAAGAAAATAATTTGCTGATTAGAAAGTTGAAGACCTTCTCAAATCATTTTTGAAGTGAAAGGAACAGGTTCCACTTCTGTTTCATTATCTTTTTCTACATTTTCTTCTGTATCTAAACTTTTATTTTTGTCTTTATTTTTTTAATTTTCAATTCCGTTTAAAAATCAAATTTCATTTCATTGCTATTACTCACCTTTTAAAAATAAACTTGCAGACACTAAATGATTAATAATTGATTACGTTATTTTTTAAAAAGCAAAATCAGAATGTGATTTAAAATGCAAAATTAACACGCACAATGTTTGAACAAATTTGCATTATAATCTTGTAAAATTTAATGTGTGTGAACATAAAATGTGCAAATCAGGTTTTAATTTCATTATTGCATGAAATCTTACTATTATAAAGCACTGAAAATATTGAAATTACTAAGATGAAAGTCAAATTTCAATAATGTGCTATTACTTTCAATATAATGTAGTGCACAAAATTTATTATTTAAAGTAATAGCACATTATCGGAGTTCAACTTCCGGTGAAACACGAATGACATAACTTCAAAATCATGTTAAATAAGTCCACATAAAAAGAGACCCAGGTGTACATATAACAATTCTGGGCCGGGTCTGTGATTGATTTTATATAAAAAGATCTGATTTTGATTTCTAATAAAATATTACAGTAACTAATACTATATGATGTTAATCTTTCATTTTTGTAAATATTTATTAATCTTTTTTTTTTAGATTGTGTGTGTGTCTTTATAGTTACGGTGTTTTTCTAATTTTTTTGTTACTTTATGTGTGTCTTTTTGTATTTTTTTCTAGAGTAAATTAATAATTTTCTTAAAAAGCAATACATAATTATAAATCTATTAAAAGTAATGTAATTTATATACTACAATTTATAATTGATACCCGACTACTATGGTTTTTTTGTTTTTTTACAGTAATCAAAACTCACAAATATAAAAAGTAACATGATTTAAATAGTACACTTTAAAAATATTCCCCACAAAATTTTATTTTTTTTTAAGTTCAAAGTAGTGGATTGTTTTTTTTAGTGTGAATCTGTTAAAACTAATCTTAAATTTATACACTACATTTAGATTTAGCATAAGAATATATATATATATATATTTGTGACAGTAATTAATACTCAGAAGCTGTGTTGTTTTCGTTTGTGTATAAATTTCTATAATGGATATAACGTCATTATTTTAATACAAAATAATGCTGGTTATATAAAAGAGTAAAACATTTGGATAAAATATATTCCTAAATCATTGAATAAATTAATAGTTAATATACAAATAAAAAAAACTCATCTACATGTTCTTTTTTCTTGGTCTATTTGGGGGGGGGGGCAATAATAACAACAACAACATGGTCCATGGTGAGAAAATTGGTCAAAAACACATGTTTGAGTGAAGAAACATCAATAACAAAATAACACTAGAACTGGTTATTGAACTATGTGAACATATTAACAACAACAAAAAATTGAAATACTTTGTAATGAGTTGCATCTCAAACAAGAATGCACTCAGACATCACCAAAGGAACTCACACAAGTAATCATCCATGCATCACCTGTGTGTTCCATGATGTCTTCTGTTTTGGGACTTGTGGCAGCCCCATAAATGCTCAACATTTTGGGTATGGGAACCTGTGTTTGGATCATAAAGTTGTCATGGTGGTTTATGGGCAGATGTTTAAATCCTGCTGCCTCCAGATTAGATGTTTTATAACCTTTCCAACAGTCAGAGTAGATGGTGGATCCTGGCTTTACATTGTCCTTTATGGCTTGTAGCAGTATGGTGGCAGATTGAGTTGGAACCACCACTGCAAAACATTCACTAGTCTCTCAGCACAACCCTCCAAAAATCCACTGCTGAAGAAGCATTCAGCCCTGATGGTTCTTCCAATGACCCTAAAAGGGTCTCATCAACCTCAAAAGACAATCCTGCACCTCCAATTTGACAGCATTATTTTGATGAAAAGCTTTTTTGGCACAGCTCATGAGAGCATGCTTCCACCTGACCTAATCTGCACAACTCATCTCCAGTTTTTTAACAGCATGTTTTATTGTCAGCTCTTCGTGGCTCTAATAGTAAAGCAATCATAAAGATTTCATGATGGGCATTTGGAATCCTTCAAACCAGCTGCATTTGTGAATAGAACACTTTCGTTGGCAACTTTTTGATTTACATATAAAAGTTCTCAGATCATTATTAGCATGAAAACACATTTTCTCACCACAACACACTTTTTCTGTTTCAACAGGATATTTTTATTTTGCAAATATGCCACAGTGCTGGCTTCAATTGAGGGCAATTACCACAGCTTCAAATACTCTGAGTTAGAGGCACCAGCCATCTTACTTGTTATTGAACAAATTCTCACAAGAACATTATCTGTCACGTGATTGTCAAATAACCGCTGCCATGTAACATTTAAAATAATTGTTTGAGGGTTACCCATTTGTAATGGAAGCTTCATGTCATTATTAATAAACTTACAACACTAAAGTAAGTTACAGCACATTAAAAAAAATATGTTTAATCAAATTTTAAAAAACTATGATTGGCTCAAATACACACACTCTCACACAAAACTACATAGAAAATAGATATTCAAATATTGCGATAAAATGAATAAAAAAATCAACTACGGCAGACAATAAAGGCATTTCTCTTTGCTTTTAGCATAGAAAAAAAGCCATAACCAGCAGCAGTCGGGAACTCTTTCTGTGTTTTATCATAGAAAGAAGTATTTTTGTGTTGTCTTCTGTCGCTGCCCAACATAACTTGAGGACTCTTTTTTGCATTTTAATTTAGAAAATTTCCTCTTTTGTTGGGTGAATGCCGGAGAATCTGTATATTTTTAGGAATTGTCCTAAAAATAACAACATCTCAAGGCTAACATCAGGGAATATAAAATTACTGAAATATATCTGTCATATTTATGGATTCCATGAAAATATGGCATTGGAATAATATTTTTTCTAAGGAAAAAATGCTCAGAAAAACATACACCAGCATGTGTGTTTTTTAATTACAACTAAATAGATATAATATTTATACTGCAATATATATATATATATATATATATATATAGTATATATATATATATATATATATATATATATATATATATATATATAGCCAAAGCCCTAATAGGCTCTTTATATATTACATATTAGTAATATATATATATATATATATCATCATCATCATCATTATCAACCATTATCAATCCACTGCAGGATGAAGGTCTCTCCAAGTTTAATCCATCTTCTCCGATCTTTAGCTTCTCTTCTCCACATCACCACTACACATTTTCTTACTTAATCCATCCATCTTACATGTGGTCTCCTTCTGGGTCTTTTACAATCTCTTGGAATCCAGTTTAAAATTTCAATTGTCCATCTATTATCATCTCTTCTAGCAATATGTCCAGCCCAACTCCACTTCAATCTTTTAATTTTTTCAATGAGGTCAGTAACACCTGTTTGTTCTCTTACCCATACATTGCGTTTTCGATCTCTTCTTGTTACTCCCAACATACATCTCTCCATACTTCTTTGAGTGGTCTGAAGTCTCTGTATTGATCTTCTATTAAGTATCCAAGTCTCAGATCCATAAGTAAGAACTGGTAAAACACATTTGTTAAAAAACTTTCTTTTCAAACACATAGGCATATTTCCTTTTAATATCAAGTTATTTCTACCGAAAGCACTCCAACCAAGTTTAATTCTATGATTAATTTCCTCCATTATGTTTCCATCTGTATTAATAATCTGACCAAGGTATTTGTAACTCTTAACTTCTTCTAATTCATCATAATCAATCTTTATTTTCATATTTTGAGCAAATCGTTTAAACATTACTTTAGTCTTTTTAACATTTATCTTTAGTCCTACTTTCATCTGATAACTCCTGCAACATTTCCTGCAGCTCCGAAGCATTATTTGCAAAAACAACTACATCATCTGCGAAATCTAAATGACTTAAATAATCTCCATTTACTTTCACTCCTTTAGTTACCCATTTTAATCCACAAAAAACTTCTTGCAGCACTGCTGTAAAAAGATTTGGAGATATGGAATCACCTTGTCTTACACCTTTCTCAATGTTGACTTTCCCAGTATCATTATGTAATCTAATTGTTGCTGTTGCATTTTTATAAATATTCTTTAAAATATGACAATATCCTGGATCTATACCTTGATGATCCAATGCTTTAATCACTGAAGAAATGTTTATAGAATCAAATGCCTTTTCATAATCTACAAATCCAAAACATAATGACAACTCATATTCATTTGTCCTTTCTATAACTTCTCTCAATACTTTAATATGATCTACTGTACTAAAACCATTTTTAAATCCAGCTTGTTCTCTTGGTTGGTGAAAATCCAAGATTCTCTGTAGACGAGTTGTAATTATCTTGGTAAAAATTTTATATAAAACTGATAAAAGGCTGATAGGTCTGTAATTTCTAATATCTTCTTTATCACCTTTTTTAAATATTAATATTATTACTGCATTCTTCCAATCATCCGGTACATCTTTATCATTTAGACATTTGGTATATAACTTTGCTAATATTTTTTCTGTTTCTTCACCTGCTTCTTTTAATATATCAATTATAATTCCATCATTACCTGGAGCCTTTCCTTTTTTCATACATTTAATTGCATTTCTCACTTCTTCATTTAAAATTCTGGGCAATTCGAAAGATGTAATATATATATATATATATATATATGTTCAAAAAATGGCGCTATACCAAAACCGCCGAACAAGTGTAAGATTTGTTTACATAAACGAAAAAAGAGTCAGAAATTAACTACCTCTTTCATTTGCTCACCCCCAGATCAGCTGATTTCAAGCTGGTTTGCTCTCCTCAGTGGGGGATAGAGTATCTGGCTTGCTAGGCTGAGTTTGAAGACTTTACCGGTCTGAAAAATTCATGCTTGCAATCTGATAGAAACGTTTTGCATAAACACTTGAGAGTCAGTGTTTAGATCTAGTTTCTATACTCTATCCCCCACTGAGGAGAGCAAACCAGCTTGAAATCAGCTGATCTGGGGGTGAGCAAATGAAAGAGGTAGTTAATTTCTGACTCTTTTTTCGTTTATGTAAACAAATCTTACACTTGTTCGGCGGTTTTGGTATAGCGCCATCTTTTGAACATAAATAACAAGTGAGAGCAGGTTACGTGATTAACTTGTTTTTGTTTTTCATAAATGTACCTTTAAAGTTTTCTTGCAATGATATATATTGCAGAGACTTTGATTATATGGTGATTCTGAACTGAGATCAGACCCATCTAAATATCTGGCTTGCTAGGCTGAGTTTGAAGACTTTACCGGTCTGAAAAATTCACGCTTGCAATCTGATAGAAACGTTTTGCATAAACACTTGAGAGTCAGTATTTAGATCTAGTTTCTATACTCTATCCCCCACTGAGGAGAGCAAACCAGCTTGAAATCAGCTGATCTGGGGGTGAGCAAATGAAAGAGGTAGTTAATTTCTGACTCTTTTTTCGTTTATGTAAACAAATCTTACACTTGTTAGGCGGTTTTGGTATAGCGCCATCTTTTGAACATAAATAACAAGTGATAGCAGGTTACGTGATTAACTTGTTTTTGTTTTTCATAAATGTAACTTTAAAGTTTTCTTGCAATGATATATATTGCAGAGACTTTGATTATATGGTGATTCTGAACTGAGATCAGACCCATATAAATATCTGGCTTGCTAGGCTGAGTTTGAAGACTTTACCAGTCTGAAAAATTCACGCTTGCAATCTGATAGAAACATTTTGCATAAACACTTGAGAGTCAGTGTTTAGATCTAGTTTCTATACTCTATCCCCCACTGAGGAGAGCAAACCAGCTTGAAATCAGCTGATCTGGGGGTGAGCAAATGAAAGAGGTAGTTAATTTCTGACTCTTTTTTCGTTTATGTAAACAAATCTTACACTTGTTCGGCGGTTTTGGTATAGCGCCATCTTTTGAACATAAATAACAAGTGATAGCAGGTTACGTGATTAACTTGTTTTTGTTTTTCATATATATATAATTACAGTATATAAATGCATGTTTGAAGTGTAATATTTAGTGAGGAAAAAAAAATAAATGCTATAATACTGTTTTACATTTAGTTTTTGTTAATGTTATATATAGAGTATATATCGAGCTACCAAATAAGCTTTTAACAAGCTTTTCAGAATATCCCCAACCCTAGACCAGTTTCTGCAAACTTGTTAAGAGAATATTTGTGAGTTTTATATATAACATTTGTAATACAAGCTTGTTAAATTAGGTCATATGACATCTGACTTGATTTTTTTGTAGTTTTAGTTAACATACAATTGAAGTTGTGTAGATTTATGTAGCTGTATTAGTCATGATAATTCTACCATTAATAGTTGGGTTATCTAATTTAGATGTTTAATTTGATTAGAGGATTTTATTCAAAGCAAATAATTTCACAAAGTAAAAAAAATGTTAAAGCAAACAAGGGGGTGACAATGCCCATCTACATTTCTCACATTTATTTCTATAATATTAAAATATGTTGTTCAATTTTTATTAAATCTTTAAAAAAATGTTAAAGCAATTAATTGAAACTAAGTAGCCTTTGCATAAGGTGTTTACATCTGGTAATAAAATAATATCACTTTCTGGGTCACTTTATTCTTTTACAACTTGTGTCATTAAAATTATTCAGATCATTTTACCAAATATGATGTTTACTTTTTTTCTGGCCTTATTTATGATGAGAAAATGAAGCCACAAATGCCATTGTTTGTTGATTGAAATAATAATTTAGATTAGTATTTCAGAATATTTTACAAACTATTTCCATAATTGAATCATTTTAAAATTTAACTATAAAGCAAGAAAAAAAGCATAAACTCTCTAAAATATTAAAAAATAATTTAAACATCCTTTTATGAAAAAAAAGAATACTGGATTAAAAAGTTTCTATGTTATTTATATTATCAAAATCATTATCAATATGGTTAATTAAAATCAATTTTGAACCTTTCTTTGTGTAATTATTATTATTGTCAACTGTGATTTCCATTGATTATTATCATTGTTCACACTTTGCCTAAGATCATGTAACTTGCTGTCATAAAACACCAATATATATATATATATATATATATATATATGTGTGTGTGTGTGTGTACAGGTTTTACAAAGTATAGGGGAGGCTAATGTTTTGGCCTCATAATATTTGAGGCATCAAAATAGCAACTGAATATACTTTTTAAAATATAGACTTATAGAGAATTGTTGACTTTAAAACACTGTAGTCAGCAACCACATATACAAATAAACTAGAACCAGTATTATCTGTTCTTTCCACTAGGTCATATTATCTGAAATGGCAAAGTGCTTTCACTGTGAATTCCTGTTATCATGGTGTCAGGCCTTCCCTGAAATTGTACATGTTTTATTGTTGCATGAACTTTTGCTGTGTAATTCAACAGTGTATGTTTTCTACTCTAACTATTTATAGGGACCACTGATACTCTATGAAATTAATATGTGCATTTTTATTGTTTTCAGTACATTAGTTACATTTTCGCAAAACAAACTCTTAACAAGCTTTGAGAATACCATCAACCCTGACCAGTTTCTGCATCTAGCATCGACAGTGAGGTGTTAGGATATTCATTAGATTAAAAATACTAGGACTATCCCAGCAGTTTATCTAATGTGTAACTATTGAAAAAAAATCTGAAATTTTCAGTCATCTATATGTCTAAAAATCTAGGTATTAATATATGGTGTATGTGAACTTAGTTCAGTCCCATATGACTATTAGAGTTAGATAGCTGGATTTTTAGACATATAGATGTCTTAAAGTTTCATATTTTTTTCTCAATAGTTATACATTAGATAAAGTGCTGGGCTAATTTTAGTATTTTTAATCTAATGAATATTGTAACACTTCACTGACGATGCTAGATGCAGAAACCGGTCTGGGGTTGAGGGTATTCTCAAAGCTTGTTAAGAGTTTGTTTTGCGAACACTATATATAACATTTGTAAACACGATCTCATGTGACATCTGACTTGATTTTTTATCAATTTATTTACATTTTATAAAAAGTTTTAATATTATTACAAATTATATTGAAAAAGTCATCATTCCAATTCAAACTATTTGTTAATTCTTAGACCTAGAAAAAGTAGTAAATGTTACTTTTTGTTCTGAATATTAACTTTAATGTATTAATAGTCTTTCTATGATGAAGATTCATCACAAAAGTGGTGCGGGCAAAATACAGAAGAAAAATGAGAAAGGCTGGAATAGAAAAAAATAGTCAGATATGAGATATTTCTACACAAGCATTCAACGTAAAAACAGAAGCATTATTTAAAAAAGTAAGCAGCAGTAATACTAATGCAACTATGGCAGATCATCCAAAAGGAGTAATTGAATTAGAAATACAAAACCCTGAAAGAATAAGAAAAGATAGTCAAGAACCTTTAACAATTGAAGATAATAGCATTGCTACAAATCCGTATAATGAAACAGTAATTTCAAAAGAAGGATCGGTGATTAAAACTTTCATTGTTCTTGATATTTCAATTCTTGATAAGAATAATCCAGACCAATTAAAATCATTTTTAAAAATTAAACAATTTGAAACTAGTCAAAATATTGAAAAAAAAAACATTAAACCTTGCATTTCCATATAGTTTATATTCAAAAAAAATTCTAAACGATGAAATTTGCCATAGAGATTGTATGTGTTGGAGCATCCAAAATCAATCAATTTATTGTGTGCCATGTTATATTTTGAATAAGAGCATGCATCCATTTTTATACATAACTGATAAGCTGAGATATATTATTCAAATTGGTTGGAAAAAAAACTGTTTGACTGCATACCATCTCATGAGATTTTTATTACACACAAATTATGTTTTATGAAAAAATTCACATAAAAAGGCTTTAAAAATAATGTAATAGAAAATCTGCTTCTATATGAAATTAATGTCAAAGTCAAACTTTATAAAATGTTGCTGGAATGCTATACGGATGTCATATTTTTTCTTGCTGAAAGAGGACTAGCATCTTTTGGATTTGATGCATGCATTGGAAGCCTATGTAATGGTAATTTTCTTGTAATAATTGAATTGTTAATATTGACAAAGCATATTTCAAAAATGAAAGCTGCACAAGAAGGGAATAAAATAATTCAAGTTCACTATCTTTCAAAGAACACAGAATGAATCTTTTAGTATTTACAGTTCATTAGTTCAAAGTGCAATTAATGTGGAAGTGAAGAAGAGTAAACATTTTTTATAATTGCTGATGCAACTCCAGATTCATCACATGAGGAACTGACCACATTAATAATTCGGTACATCAAGTTTAGTGAATTAGCATTTTCAGTGGAAGAAAGATTCATAGCTTTGATTATTTCTCGGATAAAATCTTCCAAGAAATGCTACTCTACTATTAAATTTATTTTGAGAATTAAAATTGAATTATAAAACTTGTGTGGGACAAGGCTATAATAATTAAGCCAATATGGCAGGAAAATATAATGGTACACAAGCAGTTATTTTAAGGGATAATATTGTGGTAATTACACTTTAATTCTGTAGGAGTAGATTCTCAGAATGTTGCAAAGAAGCAATCTTATTCTTTGGTACAGTTCAGCAAATTTAAAATGTCTTCAGTGGAAGTCCCAAGGAATGGGAGATTTTAATTGGACACATCAGAATATTCATTACATGACATTTTGAATACAAGATGTTCAGCAAGAATAGATGTAATAAAAGTCGTAACTTTAAACTTGAAATCTATATGATCTTCATTGAAATAAATTGAGTTAAGAAACCTTACCGTTGATGGATAATCCCAGATTCCGGCTCTCGTAAAATTTTTGGCAAAATATGGATGCTTAATTATGTCTACAGTTTCATTGAAAATACAAAAATTATTGCATCAAACTTGAGGAGTACAAAAAAAAAAGCAACCGAAAATGATATTATTGCCGATTTTGAAATTAATTGTAGACTAAAAGACCAAAAATCTGCTGAAGAATACTTCCATTTAAACATTTTTGATAAAATTATTAATTCAATGTTGGATGTACTTCAGTGTCAGTTTCAAACATTTTTTTCAATTTGCTCATTATTCGAAATTCTATGGAAAATTTATGAAATTGATCAAGACAACATAACTTCAAAGGCAAAATAATTGCTAGAGAAAAACAAAAATGAAATAACTTAGGAAATGATTGAAGAAATAATAATGCTAAAGTTAATGTATAAATCCAGTTTCAAATTAAGTACAAGGCCAACATAATTGCTTAAAGAAATTAATGAGATGGGGTTTGTAAAAAAAAATCCAAATACCGCAATTTTGGTTCAGATTTTCCTAATATTGCTTTTGAATATAGCAGAAGCTGAAAGATCATTTAATGTTTTAAAAAGAATTAAAATATTTCTGCGATCATCAATGCACTGGAAGCCAATAAAAAAATTGGCAATACTGTATAATAATTATGAGATTGCTCTCACTTCAGAATATTCTGACACAATTGCGGAATTTGCAAATATTAAAGCTTTTAAAGCATTTGTAAACAAATTATTTTTATAGTGAGGTAAATTAAAAATTGTATTAGTTTGCATCTCATTGAGGACGCCATTAGCAGAAACCGGTCTGGGATTGGGGATATATATATATGTGTGTGTGTGTGTGCAATAAAATAAATTATACAAGCATGTAGATAATTATAAACTAAAGTTAATATTTTTTGATATAAAACAATATTTATTTGTTTCATTGATGGTATTCAACTTTTATGACCCCAATAAAAATGTGATATCCCCTAAATATGTGGAAGATGTCTTTGTTTTTGCTTCCCCTAAGCTGCTAGAAGAAATGTTTAACAAATTGAAGCAATTTCCTGAAAATAAATAGATAATGGAAGAGGTAGACATTAAAAAAATCAATCAAATTTCTGGACTTGAGATTGACAAGACAGAATTATACTACTGATATTTACAGATTCTAAAACGTATTAGTGTTAGGAATTTGCATCAACACTCAAAAGTAGTATTTCGTTATAAAATTGCAGGCTTTAAAGCTTTTTTGTTTAGGAATTCAAAACTTTGTAAATTTGAAGCTGAAAGAAAAAATAATTTAGAGTATTATAAAAAATACTTAAAGTTGGTTATTCTAGTGTCATGCTTGGCAAACAGATAAGAAAATTTTATAATAGACACAAATTTGACAGAAAATCTAACTCTAAACCATGGATTGAGATGCATTCCTAATATACTTTTGAAAATAATATCGATTATGCCCAATATTTTAAAATTGGTTTTATGTGCCCCTTATCACTAAATAGACTTATCAAACAATTCCGAAAATAAGATTAATGATGATGACAAATCTCAGTATATGCCCTCGATTGTCAGTTTTTCGATGTCTCATACTATTGAGAGACATGTGGAATCTTAAAATCGAGAATCACTCAGCATACTCATTTATGTTACACAACTAAAATACCAGTGCTTATAGATCAGTATTTGTAGACAATGAAAAAAATCTGGCCATTTCTTTAAACCTGTTGATGTTAAAATTATTTGCCTAGAAATTAAAAAAAGAGACATAAAGAAGCATGATACATAATTATATCTAAGAATTGCATAAATATAAGAAACAATAGCATTCCTCTTAGCAAGAATTGGTCATTTAATCTAATGACATAGATTCTGGATAGGTCAATTTACACATGAAGAAATGCAAATGCATGATCATTACCCACTAATTTACTGTAAATCTATATTCATGCAGAAATCCTAATGAATTTTCTAATTTTCAATTTAGTAGTACTAAGTCAAAAATACCACTTCTCAAAAACCTACGAAATATATTACCATAATAAGGGATAATTATCTACATACTTGTGTACAATTTATTTTATTATATAAATACACATTACTCAATTTTTAGAGCTATTTTAGTACGTGATCTACACAATTCTGAATTTGAAAAATGATCAAAAATATCATCTGACACATCTAAGTGATAAAAAGTATGTGAAAACACAAAAAAATAGAACTTAAGGTATGTGACAAATTTGAAAAAAAGCCAAAATGTAAAATGCTTACAACTCCAGGTGTGTGACTATAATATCAATTAAAACCAACACACATAGAAATCTGGTCAAGCAAAACTTTACAAAATGATCTGAGTTTGCATAATAAAAAAAAAGCCAAAATGTAAAAAATGTAGAACTTGGGTAATGTGACTATAATAGCAATTAAAAGCAACACACATAGAAATCTAGTCAAGAAAAACTTTTACAAAATAGATCTGAGATCGCAATAAATAAAAGCCAAAACAAAAAAAAATTAGAAATCTGATCAAACAAAACATTACAAAATAGATCTGAGATCACATAATACAAATAAAAAGCCAAAATGTAAAAAAAATTAGAACTCTGGTCACTATTTATAATATCAATTAAAAGCAAAACATATAGAAATCTTGTTAAGCAAAACTTTACAAAATCTGACATTGCATAATAAAAAAAAGCCAAACTGTAAAAGATTTAGAACTCATGTCGTGTGATTATCATATCAATTAACAGCAACACACATAGATCTGAGATCACATAAAAAATGCCAAAATGTAATTAATTTAGAAATCTGGCCAATCAAAACTTTACAAAATAGGTCCATGTTTGCATGATAAAAAATATTTAAAAAATATAGCTAACATGCATTAACACAGGTTAAAAAAGAAGCCCACATATTTTAACATATAAAAAGCAGCATGTATTATTAACATATAAAAAGCAAAAATATTTAAAATATTTAAAAAGCTAATATGCATTATTAAATCATGCAGGTTACAAAATTAACACTTAAATTTATAACGTCTCATTTTTGTAAAAATATAAAAAGATATATATATATATATATATTGTGACCTTCTGGTTTGGCACCAGAAATAGTCATTGTAGTAGTGTGGTAGTATATCAGTAATATCTGATATAATCCTTTAAAAAAAAATGAAATAACGTGAAATTAAAAAAAAAATATTTTGACTTAAAACTGTAATCAATAGTAAGTGTAGGTATAATTAAAAGGTTTCTTAAATGTTTAGTATCTTTTTTTGAGGTATAATCAGTGATAGAATAGAGAGTAGCTTGTTATATGCATAACCAGTACAGTCTGAGTTGATACTTACTTGTTTTATTTGTTCATAAAGCAGTGTTCAGTTTTGTTGGAATGATTTTCTAGTCCATTTGTTTTGTACATTTGAAATTTATAGCATAAACAGTAAAATATGTTTCACTCATCATCATTCACATTGTCATTTCAGTCAATATAGTGTAATACCTATAGTATATTACTACTGAATATTCATGCATTATCCAACTTCATTTTTATTCATATGTTTCATTAAACCATTAAATATCCCACATTACATTCAAATATTTAATTATATCAATAACAGTATTAAAAATCTAACTTAATTACATTTTAAATAAATCAATAAATTATGGACAGGTGAATTATATAATGACAAATACTGTAAAATATTTTATTTATTAAAACAATTGTCATTAATTTTATTCTACTGCTTTAAAAACATTTAATTATTAGTTCAATATTTTTTTTTCATCTCTATTTTTTTTTTTACCGTCTCAAGTTTTGCATATTTAAGTAGGTTTGCAAGGGGGAGGAGCAATTGACAATCTTTTCTGATGATGTTAACATTATCGTAAACAATTGGAAGGGAGTAATATGATGTAATGATTATTAAATAGGAATACTTATTACTTTTAAAAAGATCAGTCTATTATTACTTTTGAAGAGGTCAGTCAGTCAATTATTAAAATCTTTGTGAGGGCAGTTATAGCTAACCAACAACAGCTATAACTAATTTATTTAGCAAAGTTTAATAGTGAAATTATTTTTCCTCTTCCAGAGTGCAAGTTAAAAATTTAAAAATATTATTTGTTTGCGACATGTGTACTTAAAAACCACTAAAAGATATGTCAATATGCTCCCAGCTGATTATTCAAATTGTCCCAATGTTATGCTAAAGTACACATAAGTGTTATATTCTATTATTCAAGATAAATTATTATTTAAGAAATGGAAATGCTTAATAGGACTGTAAAATTGTTTTATTTAAATTTAAAATTAACAGGGAAAGATAAAAGTATATTTGTTTATTTTAAAACAATTAAGTTTTTAAGCTTTAATTTACTATGAAGGAAACAATTGCCACATGCTTCGTTTATGTGTGTGAAAAATGTGAACTGTCATTGAACATTCTCAGAACTTCAATGAACCAATTTCATGCCAAATATAAAAGAAAACTCAAAATTTAAAATATACACAAGGAATATGTAATTTTATTGTCATATATATTACAATAGCGGTGGCATAATTATTTCTATTTTTACCGTTGGAAAAGAAAAATATAAGATTAAATATGTCATTAAGTCTACTTTAATAATTATTTGTTCTTCTAGACTAGTAGGAGGAATGAAATTATAAATGGATAAAGTTATGTGATATTGCTGTATCAATATTACCAATAAGTTTATCTAAATAAATATTATTAATTGAATAACTACGTATGTTTCTGAATGGCTTTATGATTGTGAAATCGAATGTTAAATATATCCTAGGAATAAAGTACAAACATCTATTTCATTTCCATTATGAAATATATTGTTTAATTAAAGAAATTCATCATTTACAACGTTAATAGGAATTCATTAGTTGATTACTAAAAACATTGAATATGCTCTTATCTATTCAACAAAAATAATATTGTTTTGTTTTCTCCTGCAGGAATTGTGTCATTCTGTGTTAATATTTGTCTTGTGCAGTATAATTATTTCACTTATCTATTTGAAATCATGACAAGGAAAGTCATGTAAAAACTTTTATAACCTTTTCGTTTCATTTCATTTAAGAAGAAGAAAGAAGAAAGGAACTTTATTTTATTTAATAGCATATTAGATAGTATTAGTTAAGGAATGTTTTATTATTTTAAATATGTTTATTATATGTATTATTATTATTATTATTATTATTATTATTATTATTATTATTATTATTATTATTATTATTATTATTATTATTATTATTATTATTATTATTATTATTATTATTAGTATTATTATTATTATTATTATTATATTTCTCTTCAAGAACGTCTCAAATAGCATAATATAAAAATACATAATGCTGGTAATTTTATTTTTATTATTGTTATTATTTTAATAAGATAAGTTTGGTCGTGTGTGTGTTAATAATCCATGCACATAATAAATGAATGGAAGAGTCCATTCAAAAGGGTGAATACTTATTTTAAAAAAATACTTATATTAAATCTTACCGAATATATTTCTTTTATAAATTAGAAAACTATTATTTTCAAGAATTATTTCAGCTATAACATACAATTTTATTATTTATTTAGGCTCAATTTAAATACAGATTCTTGCCAATATTAATGTATTATATTATAAAAAAATTATTCGTCTTGCTTTGTTCATAGTAATTAATATTTTATTCTCCAATTGTTCTTTGAACATTACCAAGTCTGAAATATTGTCAGATATGAGATATTTATTCTTTATTAATTCTAGCAGTAATAATTAATATTTTAATAGTAATTCTTTGCTTACTGCGATTTTAAATGGTCTATTTATCACATGCTTATACGTGTGTGTGTCTATTATTAAACTTATTTATAATTATATGTAATTGTTACTGAAAATTATTTTAAATCAATCGGATTCGGAAGGTAAAGAGGATCAATCATTTGAAGAATTAGAAAGTTGTTTAAGAGAGAATTATTATTTCTTTGTTATGACTGAATGAAAAGTATTTTGTGGCTATATGCTATAAAGTTTACAATGTTTATAATATTTTATGGGATTGAGGTAGTATGTTTCTTAGTTTAATATTTAATATGGGTAGTTGCCCAGTGTATTGTAGTATATATGATTGAGTAATCCTTTTATTTTCCATGTATTAGAGTATTTTTCATAGGAGTGGATTGAATCCTCCTTTTATATTTGATATACTGAATTAAATGTGTATGAAGCTAGAAATGTTATATTCCTAATTTTCATTTGGTGATGAGTTATTCCACCAATTATTGAATTAAAAGTGTATGAAGCTAAATATGTTTTCTCCCTAATTTTCATGTGGTTATGAGTTATTCCACCAATTATTTAGTCCTAAAGATAGACTTGGAAGTAAATTGTGGTATTTACCTGTTTTGAAGTATAGAAATCTTTTATCCCATGTGTATTGGATGTTTTCCAGCTGATGCTATAGCCTAGTGTTTGATGGTTTATGATAAAAAAGAAGAATAAAAGGAAAGTATAGTGTCTTATAAAACAGCTGTATTATAGTTGATAAATAAAGATTGATTGATCTTCCACTTCCAATCGTATTATGATTATATTGGAATATCATAAGCAAACCGATTAGATTGATTAACATTATTTATTTATTTTTCTCTGACACACAGCATAATACAGATTCATGCACAAATTGTTAATTTTGATATAAAAAAATTCATTATTAATGTAGAACTTTACTTATCATGTTAAAACATTTGTAGTGATCATTTAAGCTTCATCTCATTGATTGTTATCATTTAATCATAATTTGCATAAATAATTAAGCAAAGATAGGATATTAGTTAATGGATACAAAGATTTACTTTATTTTGGCAAAGCAGAACCTAATTATCCAATAGAATACTTTACTTCAAAACTACAAAGGAAAATACATTTAATTAATAGAAGTATTTATTTCCTTTGGTAAGATGGTCTAATATTATTCTTAGTTTAAATCCTCTTATTTTAATTTTATTTAAGATATTTTAAAGTAAAAATGCAAAATCCTAATTTGTTCAGTAATTAGAATATTAATATATGTTGTTGTTATAAACTTATAGTTAGTAAATGAGTGATATTCAGCAAAAGGCTGAATAAAATAAATTTTAGTAAACAGTTACTAAAAGTGTAAGGCCATATTTATTTTGTTTTTATTATTGTATAAGTCTATCAGAAATCACTGATAGCTAAAGAGCCATTTCTTTATAGCTAATAATAGGGACTTATTTAGTTCATTTATTGTTTCAAATAAAATGTTTACCAATCTGTTATGAGGAATGAAATATAGTAGATGTATAAAGTTAACGAATCATGTTGTATTATATCTTCTTGTATAACCTGTACTCCATAATATCAAATCCCTTTGGAATTTATGTTCATAACAATAAAAGAAAAGTATATGTTGATTTAACTTATTTCTATTTGATTAATAAATATTTTGTTATCTAAATTTGTATTTGGACTTTCTTCTATAACATTCATTCGTGTTTTACACTTCCACACATGCTTATACATTTATTTTATTTAATGTAACATAATTGTATTTTATTTAATTATAATAAATCTCAAGATATGACGATGTTGATTTCCTTGATTCAAACACTATATTAGATGCCAATTACCTACTGATCATTTTTAAGAAAAGTTTTGTTATTTAATTTTTGTTTAGATGATGAACTGAAATCAAAATGTGCCGGATTTCTTTCATTATCTAACTGCAAGTATCTAATTAGGGTATTGTTTGGTTTATAATATTATTTTCATAGTGCTAAATAATAATTTGAGGTATAGAAAGGTTAGATCAAGTCATACCATAAGTTAATTCCCTGAGATCTTCATTATATCATTCAGATTAGATAATAAATTCATTTAGCCAGATTAGATTAGTGAGTAGTTAAAATTCAGTAATGATAAGTTTAGTTTGAGTTTAGATATAGTGAATTATACATTACAATTTCTAATTTTTTTTATTTTATTTTAGTTATTAGTTTAATTGTATAATATAGTAGAGGTTGTTCAGTGCATATGGATGATGGGGGGAGGTGAAATATAGAGTATTATTAGTTAATTTTAGCTGGTAGAATTTTACCAATTTAATTTTGTCTAGCATAAAACTTAATAGATGTGTATTCCTATTAGTAATAATATTTTCTCCCACATCTAATGTACATTGTACACCTCAGACACCTCTGTATCCCTCAACTGAGTTAGTTCTAGGTGAAAGCTTTAATTAAGAGCCTCATGAATAGATTTAGGTAAAGTTAAATAAATATTTTATTCTATGATCCATAGAATTGGCACCCCAGGTAATTGTTAGTGTTGTTGTTAGGTGTGAGGGTTTACTATATATATATATATATATATATATATATATATATATATATATATATATATATATATATATATATATATATATATATATATATATATATATATGTTGTGACTATCTGAATGGGCACAAGGAATTGAGATGCTTTGTATCTTCATTGAATAATTATATTATATTAAAAAAAATGAAATAGCCTTAGAATTTTAAATTTTTCCTCTGGAAATTGTTTAAAGCTTAGATATGGATTGCTTATGCAGTTCATTGACCACTTTATAAGTATTCATTATTATTATTGTGGTTAATGAAGTATTTAATGTAAGGAAGAGGGGTTGTTTATTAATGGAATTGATACATTTTGTCAGAAAGATGCAGTTATTTTATGTTAGTGTAATATTGGTTGAATGGTTTCAAAATCCATTATTCATTAATACTTATCCTTTTGTCAATAATTAATAGCTATTTCAATTATATTTAGTTAAGATAGTTTAATATTTAGGTTGCAGTACATGTGCATGCATATATGTCTGTATTATGTTTCATTTGATTTTCATCTTTTAATAGCATCAAACAATAGTACATTCACAATAAAAACATTTAAATTACAGTAATTATCTTTAATAATTTAACAGTTATACATTTCTTTTCAATGATTAATGGATGTTGGATAGGTGAATTATTTTACAAATTAAATAAATTATTAATCAGTTTTGTTTAACAGTTGATTAATATTCAAAAGCTATTTATTTTATTATTATTATTTTTGTCTTGATTTGATTCTAAAAAAACCAGAATGATTTTTTTTTTAAGAAAAGATTTTTTTGCATATGTAATTAGCTTGGACAAAAAAAAACATGGGAGTTAACCTTGGAAAGAAAAATGACCTTTTGCTTTAAAAAAAGTATATTTAACAGATAGTTTCCAGGAGAAAATTGCTCATTATTGTTTTAATTGCAGCCAGTAAAGTGTTCATTAATTGCTGAAGTCAAATTGATTTAAAAAAAATCTTTGGAATAAACTTCTAAAAAAAAAATCTTTGGAAATTAATTACGGAAGAATGTCTTTGTTCCATATGCAAGAATAAATTTCAATAGGTACATTAGTTTTTTGTTCTCTCCTTGATTTAAACATTTGAATTAACCACCTCATGCTTGTTAATATTTAAAATGTATATCATTAGTGTTAAGATGGCATTACTTTATTTATCTATAATTAAGAAAGAATATAGAGTGTGTGAACATTATTGTTATAAAATTAATCCACATGTGTTCTTTAATATATCTTGGAAACATATGCAGGACTGTTTTTCAGAATTTATTCGGATTTTTCACTCTCTTCTGTATTATGCTTTTATGAAAATTAAATGTAAACTTAAAGATATGTATTATGATATATCAAAAAGGTGACATTATTTATTTATTTGGTATTTCCAAAAATAATATGTGTTTAATAAAAGAAATAAAATGTGAATTATTTCAAACAACCAAAGGAAACTCCTTGCAAAATATTTACTTAAATCAGATTGAAGGACTGAAATGCAGGATAATTTCTGTTCTCTTCGATAAAAAAGAAAAAAAATGCACTATAGTAATGAAGTATTAATTGTGGAATTATTAATGAATCATTGTATCTTAATTGGCAATATTTAAAAATAAACTATGCATATAATAAATTATAAAGTGTCAAATGCTTTTCAAGAAAACTACTAAGAATAATTGTGTACTTAATTTAAAACTACTATGGAATAAATGAAATAATTCCTGTTCAACAGTAGCTAAAAATGTCATATTTTCATCATAATAAAAGAGAAATTGATTACTTAGGTGTGATATAGTAAACTCAAATAGCTCCACTATGAACATTGGAGGTGCTGGGTCATATTTAAGTTATGATTATATTTTAGCTGTCCTACAGAAATTCATTTTGTGTTTAAATTCAGCTTGGAATCTGTCCCCATATCATTTCATAAACCCAGAGTAAAACTTTGCAAGCGGACTTTTATTTTAAGTCACAAAACAAATAACTTTTCTTTATTTTTTTATTGCTTGTCATTAATAATGTATATTATAGATAGGTAGGCATACTTATTATTACATTTTATTTATAATTTGGGTTATTAGGATCTTCTAGATTGTCTCCAAATGTGTATTCATGAGCAGTGAATACGTGGGTAAAAATTGATTTTATACAAATATGTCTTGTTTTTCTTTTACGAAGATAAAGAAAATAAATATTTTTTTTATATCATTAGAGAGAGATTTACATTTATTTTAAATATTTTATTATTTAAAAATGAGAGTTTTGGCTTTAAAATCAACGAACGTATAACTGAAAAAGTTTGCTAAATATGATAAGGAAAGTTCATTCGTAAGAGTTGTAATTATTAAATTTTAGAAATAATTTAAAGTCTATTATGAATTAAAAGTTATACTTTAATGTATCATTTAATTATCATGTTATCTGCATAGTAGATAACTTAGAATTATTTTTTTTGTATATATTCTTATCTGCATGTGTGTGTGTCTATTTTGCACAATTATGACATTTGTTTAATAAAGTTCAGTTTGTGAATATTTTAAGTATAAATGTTGGATGCTGTCATATTCTATAGAATTGAACAGATTATTATGTTATCTGTGTATTATTCTGCCAGCATGTAAATATAGTGTTAGACATATAGAAGTGCTTTGTTAATGGAAAATAATCTGATTGCATTCTAATATTTTTGTAGGGATAAAAGATTTTGCTTATTTACTATGTTTTAATAATTTCCATGAGTAGAGTCTAGTTTATATTATGCACATATTATGAAATGATATTTAGGAAGTTATGTGATGTTTTTCTTAGAATCTTGGTGATGAGGAAAAGGTTCCCCACCAACAGTATGTTTAAAATTAGATGAATTATTGTAGAAGTATTAAGTAAAGAGTTATTAACTCCTCATATGATTTTCCCTGGGAATGTGTAGTCTGTACAATCATGAAAATATAGCTCCATATTATTTAACATGTGGCCAGATGAATAGCTAAGTCAAATTCTTGATGTAATATTGGTGTCTTATTTTATTGATGATTTACAACATTGTCCGAAATGAAGTAATTATTTAATATTCTCTTGATGAATGGAGAGTTTGTAGAAAAGATTGTTTTCCATTATTGTTGCTTGACACACACACACACACATGCATAATATGAATAATGTCGTGAATATAAAGATTTAAAGTTATTGAAATTAAAAGGTGAAATAAGTGTTTTTAAAACACAGTATATTTATTTAATACAGAATCATAAATCATCAAACCATCAGAATGAATATGATTTCATTGTTATGTGTGAAAAGGTATATGTGTTTAAAAATGATTGTTTCATTAGTTAGAAAAAGTTGGTTTGTTGATGGCCAAATATAGTTAATTTGATTTATTTTATTAGTCAATAGTAATAGCCTCTCAAAATATTTTAGTTGGCCAATAATATAATATATTATTTAGTCAGTGTTATGTTTAATTATGTATAAGTGAAGTACTTAAGCCAAACAAATATGTAGAATTAGAATATTATTATGTTTAAGTGAAATACTTAAGCCAAGCAAATATGCAAAATCAGAATATTATTATATTTAAGTGAAACACTTAAGCCAAGCAATTATGCAAAATTAGAATATTAGACTTTATTGTTAATTTTCTTTCAAAGGGTATAAATAATGTTATATAATTGGGATAGTCCTGAACAGATGCTCAAAGTTTATTGGATAATTTGAAATCTGTAAGACAATTAGTCCTATTGTAAAAATATCATGTTAAACTAAATTTTTTTTATTGTAATAAATGATTTGTTTTAGTTATTTAAAATCTTAAAAACTGTATCTTGAGTTATTCTTGTGTACATTCGTGTTTCCATTTCCACATCTCCACATTTCATAAATCTATTATAAAATAGATATATTATTTTAGAGTTATAATATTAAATCTGCTGGTGTCTGGTAATATTGTTTTCTTAATCCAAACATTATAAGGAACATTTGCCATTGGATAAATGTATTAGAAAGATTGCCAAGTTAGTATATTTGTTAGATGATGATATGAGATTAAAATACCCAATTTCTGTCATTATCTTATTATTGAAACACAGTAAAATATTTTAGTCAATTTGTTTCATTACATTTTATCATACGTTAGAATTATAACTTATGGGCCAATGTATTTATTTAATTCAACTGTGTTTGTTAAATTCCCTGAGATCTTATTGTTTATTTCTTGATTGGCATTAAAGTAGATGTTTAGATTATGATATGCCAGGACATAGAATTGTTTAGTAACATAATTATAGCAAGCTGATATATGTTATACTTGGATGAAGGAAGAAATTAAGTTGAAAGAATATTTTAATAGATTGTACAAATAAACATTGTGATTCTTTATCGCGCAATTAATTAATAAAAAGGATTTACATTATATTTAATGTTTTGTAATATTTCTACTTTCATTTACTTATAATTATATATGTTATGAACTTCCTATAGCCTCCCACTGAGCTGAGCTGAACATAGACTTAATTGAAGAGTCTCAGTAATAATTTTGTGTCATATATCTTGTTATATTGTTCTATTCATTAATAGAACTGGCGCTTCGGCATTCTGCTCATGTAATGTATATGAGCAGTGTTGGGAGTGTAGGTTATAATATATATATATATATATATATATATATTTATATATATATATATATATATATATATATGTCAAAATAATACTTACTAATTTTACAATTAATTATATTTTTTAGATCTGAACCCTGATGTTGCATGTTCCTTTTGTTTGTGAAATTTCAGTTCCTGTATCTCATCTCTGCCTAAAAAATCATACAAAATATAGAACTTGGGTCACAGGACTTTAATATCAATTAAATGCATCTTGTATTTCTGTCTAGAAAACCATTAGGTTCTACATGGTGCTAATTACGTTTTCCACTAGCAGGACATGCCCTCAGGTAAATCGATTTGTACGTCTTTAAAATCAACAAGGTATGTTTTAGACTATCATTGGCTAAAAAAGTGAAATGAAAATAACAGCATTAAAAAAAGTAAAATAATACATTTTCTCATTTTAAATTGTTAATCAAATAATTTATATTGTAACATTAGGATTTGTATATTCATGCAACAAAATCCAGAGGATAGGTGAAACACTCTAAAACTGATCAAATCTAGATGGGGAGATCCAGAGTTTGGTGAAAATTCAATTTGTTCACCTTTACACCATAATTCACTACTCTATGAATCACATTTTCCATGTTACACATGAGTTTCACAATAATTCTTGTGCTGGCAGTAACAAAGGATGAACCAACAGACTCAGGGATTAGAAACTAAATTACCAATAAATTAACCAAACACACCTATATATAGCTGGCTAGATAATGTACATATTAATAATTAATACTAAATTAGAGAAGAATTAAATAAGATTTACTAATGAGTTGTGAATAACACACTAAATATTTATACATTTTAAATCATTTAATTATTATGATATAAGATAAATAATATCAAATATAAGTTCATGAGGATTTCCACACTCAGGTGTCTCACAATGATGAGTGGATTTTATTATAGTATTTCAGATATTATGCACTTTAAAATTATTTAGATTTTGTTTATTATAAATTAATATTTATGGTTTCCAATCATGCCTTAATTATGGTGTGCCATCCCTATGAGGTTTGCTAATAGCTAAATCTTACAAAAATGACAACGGAGACATATCATTAATACATTAATATTATGTAATGAACAATAACTATGAAGACTGACTTATGAAACAGGATCACAGATTGAGATCAACGCTGAATGAATAATATTATGGAGGGTGAACTGACAATTTATAGCATAACTTCTGAGATTAGAGTGCTACATAACTAAGTAAGTGTTGGGGTCCAAATGTGTAATTTGTCAGGGGATTCAATATCACGTACTAATTTCCTGTGGACCATATGACTTGCTATTACAACAGGAACATTTATTTTGGTGATTGGAGCAGCTTAATGTATGGTTCTGAACCCTTCTGTTCCTGTTATAAAAGAGTGACCTTTCTGAACTAAGAATAATGGGGTAGCCCATACAGCAAAGCCTATTCTAATAAGAAAATACATGTCACAAGACATATATTGCATCAGTGTGTTTTAAAAGACATATTCATAATGATTTCTAAATTTATGAAATATTAAATTTATTAAAGCATTAAAACTACAGTTTTAATCTGCAAAAGTACTATATGCTGGTTTATAAGTTAGCATACTTAAATCATGCAAAAAGGGTAATTATACATGATCTAGTTTATTAATTAAATTGATATAGTTTATAAAAATAAACTAAGGAGGAATAAAGCATATTTGGGATTTAATTAACTAATTGTTTATAATATGCTTTTAAAATATCATTCTTGTCATCAATTAACTAAATGTAATTTATTAACATGCAAACATGAATAATGATAAGCTAAAACATAGTAGTGCAACTAACATATATAAAATTAGGTTTTCAGATCAGAAATTTATGTTGTGCTAAAAAGCAAAAAAAAAAGTAACATAAATTAGTTGTGTGATAGATTATCATCTGACCAAAATTAATAATATTATCAATATACATTCTGAATTAAGGCATAGATAATATAGGCATGACTGCAGATTAAAAAAGGTACAGTTGTAATAATAACTGAATACATTTATTATGATTTAGAAAAAATATTAAATTAGATTATTTTATTTAAAAGAAGCGATATTCTTACAAAGATTATTATTGAATCAAAATTATGTTATAGTTTCATTAAAGTTATTTTACATAGTTTATTTATTATAAGATATTATTTATGTATGTTCAGTATTTATAACTCGCTTTAGAGGTTTATAAAATTAGTTTAATTTTACATTTCATTTTATAGAACTCTGCAGGAAGATATCTTTACTGATAATTTTCTAGATGATTTGTCTACCTGGCATCTGATACTGGCATTATTTTCTGAGATGGTGTATCTTTGATGTACTCATGGAAGGTTGTTGATCTTGAACTTTTTCACCATCCTGGACATACCTTCTGAAAGGAAGATGGCAACTGATTGCCTTCTAGCCAACCGTTTCCATTATAGAAGGTGGCATAGCCTCCGGCAGCAATACTTTACAAAATTCATGAAAGTAAACCCTGATGTTTGAATTGTGGGGTTTGTTTATCAACAGATGACCATAAAATTATTTACAAGTTTTATTTTTATGATTTATGTTTAACATCTCTTTATTACTTTAAAGAAGACCAAAGTAAAATTAATTTATTGAGAACATAGTGCAGCTTGACCACTTCTCTTTTGTTTTAACATCTATTTTAGAACCCCTGCCAAACCATAAAATCATTTAGAAGTTTTACTTTTAAGATTTAAGATTTAACATCTGTTTATTACTTTAAAGAAAACAACAGTTGAATTAATTTATTCAGAAAATATTGCAGCTTGGCTGCTTGACTTTTATCTTAAAATCAGTTTTAGAATTTATTTTTAAAATTCTGTCCTTGGTTCTCACACTAATTTAACCAGGTGTGTGTGATGTAAGATAATTTCTAAGAATCAGGCAATCTTTTTTAAAAGAAATTTTATCCATTGTAAACATTTCATTATATATGTAATCTTATTATCTATGAAATTGGAAATTTATAAGTGAATAAGAGTAAATTTGTACTTAGAGTTAAAATAAGTTAAGGATAAATAATTTCAATAGCATTGCAATGCTTATAAGATCTACTACATCACAGTTTTATTCTCATATATATGTAAGTGCCTTATACATATACAACAATGTTTACACAACTTACTTTAATTTATAATTTTAATTTATAACTGAGTATACATAACAATACACCTATAGACATTAAGATATTAGATGTACACAAATATACAAATATATGCACATACATATAAATGTACACTATTACATATTAAATTATATTATTATAGACTTATGTTTGCAGATTTGGGTAGGTTTGAATTAGGAAAATAATATGATTATGGTACATAGTAGATGAAATGGGATGATAGACAAATAATACTGTTTCAATATATATATATATATATATTTCAGCCTAGTTTACAAAAATAATATTAATTTTATCGAATTTATTAAATATTATCTAGTTTTCATATGAATACTGCTACCAACATAAACTAATGCCTTTTAGTATGTGCGGATATACATATAAATATTACACATGTCACTATAGTTTCATACATGTTGCATTTAAAGTTACTTATAGATGGATTACCTGTACACAAAGAAATATAAACTAGGCTAAAATATATATATATATATTGAAATAATATTAATTATCTATCATCCCATTTCAGCTACTATGTATCATAGTAGCATTTTTTTCCTAATTCAAACTTACCCAAATTCATGTACATAAGACTATAATAATTTATTTGAATATGTAATAGCGTATATTTACATGTATGTGCATATATTTTTATATTTGTGTACATCTAATATATTAGTGTCTTTAAAAATATTGTTTACACATACTCGGTTATAAATTAAAATATTAAAATAAAGTAAATTGTGTAAACATTGTTGTATATATATATTAGTGCACCTACATATATATGATAATAAGACTGTGATGTAATACATATTATGAGCATTGCAACACTACTTAAAATATTTATCTTGAAGTTATTTTATCTTTAAGTACAAATTTACTCTTATTCGCATATAAATTTCCAATTTTAGAGGTAAAAAAATTACTTATATAATGAGATGTTTACAAGAATTGAAATCTCTTTTAAAAAAGATTGTCAGATTCT
This sequence comes from Epiperipatus broadwayi, assembly GCA_028023455.1. Classification (NCBI taxonomy): domain Eukaryota; kingdom Metazoa; phylum Onychophora; class Udeonychophora; order Euonychophora; family Peripatidae; genus Epiperipatus; species Epiperipatus broadwayi. Next base: position 3,779,801 of record JAQFVV010012482.1, on the reverse strand, counting down.
TAAAAATTATCTTACATCACACATACATGGTTTAATTTGTGTGAGAACCAAGGACAGAGTCTTAAAAATGACTTCTGTAATAGATTTTAAGACAAAAAGAAGTGGTCAAGCTGCACTATTTTCAGAATAAATTAATTTTACTGATGTCTACTTTAAAATAATAAAGAGATGTTAAAACTTAAAACTTAAAATTAAAACTTTTAAATGACTTTATGGTTTTGCAGGAGTTCTAAAATACAATTTAAGACAAAGGAGAAGTGGTCAAACTGCACTATGTTTTGAATAAATTAATTTTACTTTGGTTTTTTTTAAAAACTAATAAAGAGATTTAAAACTTACATCATAAAACTAAAACTTGTGAACAACTTCATAATATTGCAGGAAGGGAGGAGAAGAAGCTTTGATAAATAAAACCCTCAAAATTCAAACATCAGTGATCACTCTTTTCAATTTTGTAAAATATTGCCACTGGAGGATATGCCTCCTTCTACAATGGAAAATCTTGGCTAGAAAACAACCCCAGTCATGGTATTCCTTTGATATGGTTGGTCCAGGAAAAGGAGACAATTTGAGATTAACAGCCAGCCATGAGGATGTCAGAGATGCACCATCCCGGCAGAGAACACCAGTACCAGATGTCATGAAAATGCCTCAGCTAGAAGATTATTGGTAAACATATCTCCCATACAGCTCTACAAAATTAAATCTAAAATTAAACTAATTTTATAACTCCCTATAACTAGCTATAAATATTGAACATTTATAAATAGTAACTTATAATAAAGACACTCTGTAACATAATTTTAATTAAAATATAATGTAATTATGATTCAATAATAATTGTTGTAAGATTCTTCCCTCTTTTAAATCAACTAATTTAATAATCTTTCTAAATCGTAATAACTGTATTCATTTATTATTACATCTGTATCCTGTCATTCTACAGTCATGCCTATATTTTATTTTACATTATATTCTTATTTTATTAATTTATGGCATGCCTTAATTTAGAGTATATACTGATATTATTAATAATTTTGGAGAGATGAGCTCTCATTTACCCAATTTAATCTTTCTTTTCAGCATACACATAAAACTCCAATCTGATAACCTACTTTTATATATATATATATATTTATATTAAGATACTATGTTTTTGCTTATCGTTATTCAGGTTTGCATGTTAATAAATTACATTTAGCTAAACCATGACAATAATGATATTTTAAAAGCATATTATAAACAATTAGTTAATTAAAGCTCAAATACCCTTTACTCCTTCTTAGTTTAGTTTTATAAACTATATGAATTTAATTAATAAATAAGATCATGTATAATCACCCCTTCTTAGCATGATTTACATATGCTAATTTACAAACTGGCATAGAATAGTTTCACAGATTGAAACAATTAATTGACGGCTTTAATAATTTTAATATTTTATAAATTTAGAAACTGTTATGGATATGTTTTTATAAAGCACACATATGCAATATATGCCTTGCTATATGTATTTTCTGATTAGAATTGACTTTGATGTACAGGTCACTCCATTATTTTTAATTAGCACAGCTCTTTCTTTTAGAACTGAAACACAAGGTTCCAGAATCATTTATTGAGCTGTTCATATCACTGAACTAAATGTTCCTTTTGTAATAGCAAGACATATCATCCATGGGAACTCATTACTTGGTATAGAATTTCCTGAGTAATTACACATTCAGGCTACAACCCTTACTTAGTTTGTAGCACCATAGTCTTCGAAGTTATGCTACAAGTCACCAGTTCATCCTTCATAATATTATTCATTCAGCGTTTATCTGAACCTTTGATCTAGTTTTGTAAATCAATCTGCATAGATATCACATTTATTGATCATTACATAAAATTAATGTATTAAGTATATTTCTCAGTTGTTCATTCTTATAAGATTTAACTATTAGCATACCTTGTGGGAATGGCATACCATAATTAAGGCATAATTAGAAACCAGAGATATTAATTTGTAATAAACAAAATCTAAATAATTTTAAAGTGCATAAAAGCAGAGAACCTTTAATAAAATCCACTCATCATTGTAAGACACATATTTGTGTGTAAATGCTAATGCACTTATATTTGGTATTATTTAATTTATATTTTAATAATTAAATATTTTAAAACTTATAAATGTTTAGTGTGTTATTAGCGACTCATTATTAAATCTTATCCAAATCTACTCGGGAATTATTATTAATTATTAATATATGCATTATCTAGACAGCTATAAATGTGTGTGTTTGGATAATTTTCCAGAGTGTCTTGTTTCACTATTTGCTACTGCCAGCACGCAAATTAATGTGAAACTCATGTGTAATGTGGGAAATGTTATTCATAGGGTAGAAAATCATGAGTTTTAATATGTTTCACCTATGCTCTGGATTTTGTTGCGTGAATGTACAATTTTGAAAGTACAATATAAATTATTTGATTTATAATTTAAAATGAAATAATTTATTATTTTACTTTTTTTAATGCTGTTATTTTCATTTTACTTTATTAGCCAATGATAATCTAAAAAAAAATACCTTGTTTATTTTTAAAAGATACAAATCGATTTACCTGTGGGGTCCTGACCTGCTAATGGATAAGGTAAGTAGCACCACATATAACCTAATGGTTTTCTAGGCAGAAATACAAGATAATATTAATTGATATTAAAGTCATGTGACCTGAGTTCTACATTTTGTATGATTTTTCTAGGCAGAGATGAGATACAGAATCTGAAGATTTGCAAACAAAGGGAACATACAACATCTGGTTGTGGTAAGAAAAATATAATTAATTGTAAAATAAATGTTTTATTTTGACATTTATAAATATACCTTCGATCGATCTTTTTATATTTTTACAAAAATGAGGTTTACAAGTTATAAATTTAAGCGTTAATTTTGTAACTTGCATGATTTACTAATGCATGTTAGATTTTTATATATTTTAAACATCTATTATTTTTATATGTTAATAATACATAATGCTTTTTATATGTTAAAAATAAATGGGCTTCTTTTGTAATCTATGTTAATGCATGATAGCTTTTTATATTTTAAAATATTTATTATCATGCGATCTCAGATCTATTTTGCAAAGTTTAGCTTGACCAGATTTCTGTATGTGTTACTTTTAATTGATATTATAGTCACATGACCTGAGTTCTACATTTTTTACATTTTGTATTTTTTATTATGTGATCTCAGATCTATTTTGTAATGTGTTGCTTGACCAGATATCTATGTGTGTTGCTTTTAATTGATACCATAGTCCTGTGACCTGAGTTCTAAATTTTTTATGATTTGGCTTTTTTTTTATTATGCGATCTCAGGTCTATTTTGTAAACTTTTGCTAGACTAGATTTCTACATGTGTTGCTTTTATATGATTCTATAGTCACATGACCTGAGTTATAAATATTTTGTTTTGACTTTTTTTTTTCTAATTAGACATGTTTTCCAAGTTCTAAATTTTTTAGGTTGCACATACTTTTTTAACACTTAGATGTGTCAGATGATGTTTTTGAAATTCAAAATGGTGGAGATAACCTACTAAATTAATACCTTTTTTAGAACATTATTTTACACCAATATGATTAATATTGTTCATTTTTTGATTAAAGAAATTTGAAATGGTTTTATATAATATTTCTCATAATTTTTACTAGTTTTACATACTTATATATAAATTTTCTTATTACATGTATAAATAAAAGACAAATGTTATAAATGCACATACAAACGTAATAGCACACACCTATTTAGTAATGTTTTGAGTTATTTGCTTTTTAAAATATGTTTATATTTAAATAAACTTAATCTTCCTTTTCTTAGGTAATTTCTATTTAAGGAATGAACATCCTACACTGTATTGTGTCCTCCATTCTCTAATTATTGTAATGTGATTCATGATTGACATAATGAAATAAAGTTTCTCTGTTAAAGAAAGAAAGAAAATATTGTTGATAAAGATACAACACACTATGTGTATATGTAAATATTAGATATAACATACACCAATTTTAAAAAAAAAGAAAAGTCAATTTATATATATTTTAATCACATTATTAAATATTTTTATGGAATAAATATATTTTGTTTATATGAAAACAATAAAATTACAATTCATTTTATATTTGAAAGAAGAGAAAAATTAGTTTTACTGCTAGGTAAATTAATACAATTTGCATTATTTATGATAAAGTATAATATTTGAAGACCCTTTCAAGTTTGCTTATTGGTGAAGTTTTTAAAGGAATAATTTGCTCTTTGGTATAACAAATTGAGTGACAAATTGCAATATATTATTGAATATTATGGGTTTCTAAAATTAAACATTCATTCAGGGGTCAGTAATTAATTTCTTTTTCTTCCTCCTGTCATTAGCTAAAATAATAATATCTGCACATTCACTTATAAAAAGAATAGTATAATTTAAACATAAATATAAATTTGTTTCCACAATATGTTCTCTATAATTAGTAAAATGTTTTCAGAAAAACACAATAGATATTTTATTTGGAAAACATCTGTGGAGTACAGTACAGCAATAAGTGTGAAAAATAAGAAGTCGGGTATAAATAACACAGAACTGACCAAAAATCGCAAACTAGTATATTATAAGTCTCAACTAAAGAAATGTCAAAGTAATTCTATTAAGAAGAGAGAATCTTCTGGGTAAAACAGTTTTCCTAATTTGGATTGTCCTGTTCTGCTGTCAAAAAAGTCTCATTTATTAATAAGATCCAGGACAAAGTATCACATTAGCTAGAACAATACCTACTATGTGTGATTGAAAATCAACAACAACACTAATTAAAACGTCTGAAATTTATGCAATACATCCAGAGACTAATGCTGATTTTTGACCAAAATGACCCATTGTCTGCTTTAATAATACCGTGAAGAAAAAAGTTTTGTGGTATGAAATCTTCAATATTTTCTATATCTCCTATCTAAAATCATCACTTCCTAAGGAGAACAATTTCCATCGAAAATAAACTAATAGAACGTTATTCATAAATATAGTAAAATAATTATACCAGCAAAAACCCCATGGTTTTAAACTTTTCAAACTTTATACTTGGTATGATCTTATCAATACCATTATCACAAGGCCTTAAATTTAAAATTTCTCTTATAATAATTATTTTTTTATCTTTAATATTTTGGATTATATTTATTATTCTTAAATAATAATTTGTAATATTTGAAATACAAACATAACTTTATATGTTTACTGTTAGTAAATTGTTATCTAATTAATGTTATTAATAAATTTACTTTGTGATCATCAAATTCACACCAAATATTATGCTATTAACATTATGATGCTATTAATATATGCAAACCAACAAATTATGCAATCCACTGGGTGTACAATGGTAATAATTTATAAATGATGATGATAGCGTGTTAATAAGTTTTTCAAAAGTATGCTTTCTATTTAGAAGTAGTTGTATTTAGTTTAGCCTTCAGTACTAAATTATAAGGCATAATCATAACAAATGTTTGGTTAATATTATATATACTCTGAATTTAACCATTTTCATTTTAATGTATATAAACAATAATATAAATGTGTATTTTTGCATGCCAAATTTTCCGTTATGATATATAAGCATACGAAGAATTGTAGAATTTTTAAAGTTTTCTTTTTCATATGTAAGTCAAACCCGAATACTTTTTATAGAGTGTACATTCCTAGTGTTAAGCAGAGATGTTCATTCATTTAATATTGTTTTATCAATTTTGGATTATCTATTTTATATATTTAATGGTGGTATTCTTGAGGGTTTAACACATAAATAAATTCACATTTATTTCATATACTCAAAAAATGTCAGAAATTGACAATTAATTTTCAGCATAAATGTGTACTTTAATAATCATTAGCAGTGAAAGCTTTTCTTTGATAATGCTTTTGTTTTCCACATGTGAAGTTGTTTAAAAAAATAAAAACCCATTCTTTATTATAAATCTAATGAATAATATATTGATAAGAAATGTCATTGTTTAAATATTAACATATTATTGAAAATTGGTTATATCCCATTAACATTGTGTGATTTTAATGAAATATTGAATTTAAATGTTAACTGAAAATGTTTATAAAAATAAGTCATGCCATTACCCAGTTGTGTCAATTATTCATTTATTTATTTATTGATTGATTTATTGATATTTGAAATTATAATTACTACATAATTATATAAGATATAAACAATATTTTAATTACCCCACTATATAAGATTGTATAAAAAATGAAACTGTTTTTTGTAGACCACAATTTTTGATAATAAATATATCATAAGTTACTTAGGAGACCCAGTAATATTACATCAAAAATGAAAACTTAGTTTCTGATTTATTACACTCACAATGTTCAATTTGATATTAAAATTATATGACAAATTATAATTGTAATTTAACTAATACCATTATTATAGGCTTGATATTAATTGATGACAATAATCCAATTTACTTTCAAATAATCTTACTTTAAAATAAATACTCAAATATAGAAATATTAATTAATTATGTCCAAGCTAATATGTAGTATATTATTGTCATTTTATCCAGGCTTTTATAGAATTCTTCAAAATTTATTATCACAAAAAGAATTTTAGGTAATTTTCTCCTAAAATTCTCATCCAAACATTTAATATCCATTTGGATTTTGTGAATGTGCTTAGGATAAAATTGAGTTACTATGCTTAATGTAATCTAAGCTGTGACTTAACAGGTATGACATCAGATTTATTAATAAAAACACATGTCCTGAAAAAATTAAATATCATCAAATGTTATAATTAAAATATAATAAAATTCAAATATTTTGTGTGTATATATATTGTTGTAGCTGCTACTCAAAAACAATGTGTTTCTATGACCTCAGGAAGATTGCCTGGATTTTGGCAAGAAAATAATTGTGACACAATTCTACCAAGTATTTGTAAAAAACCAAGATCCGGATATACACAACCAACAATACCCACAACAACAATACCTCCAGTGAAGTGTCCAGCTGGTTGGGTTGAAAGAGAATCATTTTGCTACTTGGTAATTATTTTTGTTTGTTACATGAGTGAGTGCTGCTTATTCTTTTTCTTTATTCATTGCTTTTTATTGTTGTTGTTGTTGTTATTATTATTATTATTATTATTATTATTATTATTATTATTATTATTATTATTATTATTATTATTATTATTATTATTATTATTATTATTATTATTATTATTATTATTATTATTATTATTATTATTATTATTATTATTATTATTATTATTTATGCTGCAATATGAGTTACAACTGACTGACAATGTTAAAATATGTATGTGGATATATCGATGGAAATTGTTTATTGAAATTGAAACCCAATAGTACTATCATATTGTTTAAACAACTTTCTAAGAACAAAGAATTAAAAAAAAGAAAAGTCATAAGCATTCGTTGATAAGATATTATAATTATTGATTGGATGTTCATGTATCATGTTGATTGGATTAAACTAGGCCCAGGCTGTTAAGCTAAAATTTTCTTCTTTTTATTTTGAATGGGACCTAATGGAGGTTAAATATTCATCCATATGTAAACATTTTATTTTTACAATTAAATCTTCTTTTTAATACATAAAATATATTGATAATTTTAACATTATTTATTACAAATGCATATTTTCATAGAAAAGGCAATTTAAAAATCAATATTTGTCATTTGCAAAACCTAAAAATAAATATTTAAATGCAATTTAATTCTAAAACAATAGCACAAGCCATCACTGGATATAATTAGAGCAAATTAATAGACATTTAAATTTATGTTATTAGAAGGATATATTTAAGGTTAGTGATCAAGAAAATAAAAATAAATCATTCTAACAGTTAATAAATTATTTACTGTTATTAAATTTTTAAAATTATTTTCCTTACTGTTTTGATAAAAGAGATTTTGTTTTACTCACTAAAAACTGTTTCCGCTTGTCATAACAAAAATGTTAGAGTTGTGTTTTTTTTAATAAATTGTTTTCAAAGACAATTCCCCATTAGTGATGCAGAGGATTTTATGATTATAATGTGATATCCATTTGATGAGAATCTTTTTATATCATTAATACTGGAAAGACATTTCAAACTGGAAAAAAATAACTGTTTAATATTAAATTGAACTTAGTTGACTTGAATAAATGTGTGAAAATATTCTAAAAATTAGAAGGATATCAAACATAATGACCAGATTCATTATTCAAATTAATGGAAGTTACCAAAAGAATGTAAGTTAATGTCTCAACAAATTCTCATATTTATAAATAAATATAAAATTTTCACATAGATGTACACAATATTTTGATAATACCTTCAACATTCTATATCTGTAATGACATATGCTAATGTTATACTGAAAAACGATTGTTTTCAAAATATTTTTGAAGAAACTCAAACATTCTATATTAATTATGAGAAATTTTAATATTTTAAATGAAAAATGATTTAAAGATAAATTTGATGTAGAATAAATTTGTCTATGAGGATAGGAATAAGAAAGGACATTTGTTGAATTTATAGTTATATATATATATGATAACAGATGGCATTCTACCAAACACACCGTGAATCGTAGTTTTCTGTTTACATAAACATCAGAGTGAGTATTCACTATCTCTAACTTTAATTCCACTTTCAGATCATGATTTCAAGCTATTTGCTATCGTCAGTGAAAGACAGGAATAATAATCTAGATCTAAACACAAACTCTGAGCATTTATGAAACAGTTTCTATTCAGCTTGCAAGCGTGAATATTTTAGACACATTAATGTCTTCAAACTCAGCATAGCAAGCCAAATAGCTACATGGGTCTGATCTCAATTCAGCATCACCACATAGTAGAAGCCTCTGCAATATACATCATTGCGAGAAAGACCTCAAACGTACATTTATATATATATATATATTGTAACAGTCAGAATCATCTACCTCGCTAACACACTGCAGAATTCAAACCCCAGACATGAAACTGAACATTCTAGGAGGGGTTGCCTTCTTGATATACTAAGTTCGAACCTAAAGCCCAAATTTCACAGCACCATCTACGTGACAACGCATCTGATGCCATTGCTAGTATGACCTTTGACCGGTGCCTGGTGGTCAGGGAGAAACAAAAGACTATATACTAAAAGAAGTTTGGGTGGCTAATTAACGTCTATGGATTTACAAAAGAAATGCAGAAAATATATATATAAACCGAGACAGTGATAGGAATCAAATAAAATAAGAGATCAAATTTAGTTTTAAATAATTTCACAAAATTTATTCATATAAATTATATATATAATGCCACTGTCTGCTTATATGAGACAGGGATGCATATTAAATAATTATTGGCATTAATTTCAATAAATGACAAAAGATTTTAAAGCAAAGTGATATATTCTAATCCTCAGGCTAATAGCATTACGATAATGTGCTTGAAGAGATAGGAACATGTGCGAGGTGCTTTGAGTAATTATAAAAGTTTAAGAAAATATTTGAAATTAAGTGTTCTAAAATATTTATTGATTTCGAGAATAGCACGGACAAAATCTTACTAAGCAACAAAGTGGGAATGTGATCAAAACATTTATTTGAGAATAATAATAACAGGGTTGCATTGGGAGGTCAGTATTGCTGATAATGAATTTATTAAAGTTGGAGGGTGTGACACATTTAAGTCATGGATGCTTTGTAAAATAAATATAAAATAAAACAATATTGAAGATCCGGAATAATTATGGAGGGTATCTCGCCGCTAACCCATAGGAAAGTATTTTATGAACAGCCGAAACTTAGTGACTGTGTGACGATTGCGTTTAATTCCCAGGAGTGTCATTTGGAACACCCTCTGCCTGGAAACTTGCAATAAGTGAAAAGAAAGGACTTTGCCGTGTAAATAATCCTTGCAAAAATAAAACAAAGTTGTCTCAACAACCAATTCATTTACCAGCAATACAAGACTAGTGTATATAAAACATACTGAATGGATTTTACTTGGATTAAGAGAAATGCCCAATCAAATTCCCAGAAATTCATTTAAAAGGGTCCGCACTTTCTCGACGTCAATGATGAACTTTGTAATTAAAGTAGAACACGTTAATTAAAATAGGAAAATGCATGCTTGCGGGTTTGAAAAGTAAGTATAGATTTATATATGCAATCATGCATTAGAGGACACATTTAATCATTGACCTCACACATACTCTCATATTAGATTAAAATCAGTAACATATAGATTTTAAACTATGTGATTATATTATATATTAAAGAAAAGAATCGCCCTCGAATGAGTGATTTGCAAGATAATAAAATTGGAAAATTATAAATTTAAAATATACCTTAATAGTGGCGTCTTACTTTCAATAAAGGGAATAATTCACTTGGTCAAAGACGATTCTGACACATTATCATAATAAAATAAAAGAAAGCTTTATAAATAGAAAATATTAACCCAAGGATAAAGAAAAATGGCTGATTATATTTGAACACTTTAAAGAAGTACATAATAAAGTTATGTAAAATTTCAGAAAACAATTTAGAATAGCTATAGCATGTTAGTAGGAATCAAAAGAGCTCTTGTGTTAATTTAGGGTTACCTCTGGAGAAGCATTTAGGTAGATTGATGGTCGGCAGGTTTTTATATAATTTAACAGCAAAATCTGGAAATGTTCATATTTTTGGGAAGCAGCAGCAGTTCCGGGGTTTGGTGATAACTTCCGATGGTCTATGGCAGCAGATGACCATTCTGGAGAGAAATAGCCTTCTCGTGCTCTATTCTGTCATGTCAAGATTTACAAATTACTAGAATAGAACTCAGAATGATTTCTTTTAGAAACATTAGAAGAAAATCTGGAGAACAGAAGAAAACCCTTCTTTTTATAGTAGACATTAACAATAGAAGTGCCCTGGAATATTACAAAAATATATCGGACTTATCAGCTGTAATTAAATCTATCCAAATGTCTAAAGGAATTCAACATTAATTAATTTCTTGTGTTAATTTCCCTGTCGACATTCGGATTACAAACTAGATTTAATTAAAAATTACTTTTACTAATTAAAGAAAACCTTAAGTGGACATCTGCTGTTTTTAGATAAACTTATATAATATTAACTAATTAAACTATTGTCCCTCATTTATTTTAAAGAAATATTTGGAATGACTTTTATTAAATTAAATGAAAATTATTTTACTTTTAACTTGCAATATTTGAATCTATTTACTAAACGAATATTTATTAAATGAATTTTATTTTAAATCAAAATATATTACGACAGACGGTAATATATTTGTAAATAGATTCAAACAAAATAAGTTTAACAATTTATAATTTTGATATGTTTTAAAATGGATATCATAGTGTGTGCGCAATTACGACTTATATAACTTACTTTTTAATAAATCAAAATTATGTGAACATATATATAATCTATAATCTTTTATTTATTTGGAAATGACTTATATATATAATACGAGCATTGTACTCGTGGTTTAAAATTCGGTGGGATTTTCGGTATGTAAGCATATTGCAGACACACTACGATAGATTGGGGTTCAAACTAAGGTATGAGGTATGAAATAGGTGAGAAAAGGTGAAACGAAGATCTGCAAAGCAGACCTTATTGTTTCAATATATATATATATATATATAATTCCATGAACAATAATTAACATAGTAAACATTTTTTTCAAAAAAAAATTCAACTATAATTGAATTAGAAGTACTTTTAACAACTAAGTTGCAGTTATCAACTATATTCGAATACTATTACAAAAAAGTTATAAATGTATACAACAACAATTACATCATAAATCAATTTTCCCATAGTTCATTAATTTTTATATTAGCACCTTGCCTATTTATTAAATGATGTTTTCTATATTTTCTTAACATAGCTTTCATAATTTTACATTCTTTATTATTTCTTTCAATACATATAGTCTTAACTTTATTAAAATCAAAATCAAAATAATAATTACATGTAACATTATGATACAGAAGGTGATACTTCATCATTTTTAACAATACGCTTGTCTTGATTTTTGTATTCGTTTATACAACAATAAATGCTCATTTGATCTCTTCTCCAATGTACACCGAAATTCACCTATTTATTCTTTTCTACAAACACAAATCCATTTCTATATCACATAACTTTCATTCAAAAACTTAGATTGTTGAATGTACTTCTATTTAAATTATAGTTGATATTTAAAAATAAAAATGTTTACTGTATTAATTACTGTATTGTTTAGTGGGATTATATATTTTTTTCAATATAATTGGAATGCAGATATAGATTTATCAGTTATATATATATAATGAAATATTTCATTCAATCCATATGGAAACCAAATAAAAATATCAGAAGAGTGATTTATATTTGTGTAAAATGAAAATATTTATTTCAAAATTGTAATGTTCTTAAAAGAATCAATAGAGAAAATGGTAAGCAATTATGAGATATTATATAATGTTAATGCAAAACTAATGAGTCATCGAAAATGAAATGATTGCATTCATAGTAGATAGTTTTATTCTTACAAAACAATAAAACGATTTTGAATTAGAACTTACTAAAACTGTTTTAAAATATACAATTGTTTAATGTTTCAACTAGGTTAGATAAAATATATGTGATACTCCATGAAGAAAGTAAATAAAGATAGCTAATATACAAAAAAAAAAGAATGTTATTATTCAGTAATTTTTTATCCGAAAGATGAATTGTATGAATATAAAACATAATAATGTCTAAATGAAGCATTAATAAGAATTTGATTTCTGAATATTTTAAAATGATAAGCAAAAATTTAATAATATAACAAAACATAATTGTAAATTAGTTATAGAGAAAACAATAGGTTCAAAATTATAAAACCTCTTGGAATTGAAAGAAAAGTTATCGCAATAAAAAAAAAAAACATCAAAAAAAAAAATCGTGGAAATATTACACAGAGGCAGACATAAACAATTGTATATTGATAAAAAAAAAAGTAAAATAACCATTACAATTACAACAACTTCAGTATTGCTAAATATTTTCAATGAAAAAATTAAACATACAGGCTTAAAGGTATGGAAAGATCATTGAAATAAAAGAATTGATATTAATTCCTCGGAAGAAGCAGGTAAAACAATAAAAATATTATTGGCAAAATTATATATTCAATATTATCCAGATGAGAGTTAGTATGTAGTAATAATGTCGAAATTTTTAAACAAAAGATGATGAAGAAGACAATAGAAAATAGAGAACCCATACTACGTTTACTAGTTCTATACATAATTTTTTACCAAAATAATTACACCTCTATAATGAAATTTATATTAAAAGCAACAAAAACAAGAAATTCGATTTAGAATTTGTTTTAGTAATATTTACTGAGGCTATAACCTCGACAATATGCGTTGTGGTTAAAACACCTGTAGAGATCCCTACTATCGCATGTTATACGCATATTATCGAGGTTATAGCCTCAGTAAATATTACTTACGTAATCAATGTGCGTTCAATAAATTTATAATTACAACTTTAAATTTGTTTTAGTGCAATGTGGTGAATATGAATTACTTTGCGATGATATGTGCAGGGGACACTAAATATTTGTTGACTTTATTTTTAAAATTTGTAATTTATAAAACAATATTATTTGATAAACAATTATGATAACCATATAATATATTATATTCTAGAGAATATTCAAGTCTATAAATATCTTTACTTCTTTTTTGTGCATTAAATAAAATAGATTAATGAATGTTTGACCATTTAAAAACAGAGAAGGTTTTCCATATTTTAAATATCTTTATTCAGTTTACTTAGCGCTTTAAATACTAGGTTTTAGAGAAATTAAGACTTTTAAGCTATGATTATAATTCTAATATTATTGAAAACGCCAAGCTGAAATAAAGTATTTAAAACAAAGAAAACCTTTTCTGTTTTTAAATGGTCAAACATGTAATAATTTAGTATAAATAATATTCGTTAAAATACAATATAAGTAATTAAACAATATTGGGATAATAATAGCAAGCCATGAAAGTTACACTGCTACACATTTTAAAAATATTAAAATGTATTTGCATTTATTTATCTATTAACAATATTTTAAATTCGAGTTGAAATTAGTTTTAATGTTACGTCTAAAATGACAGAAGTACCATTTACCTTTAATTAATACTCTATTTTCAGTAATATTTAATCATGATTGCTTTTAACAACCATAATTTGTCAAAACTATTTTAATTAAAACTGTAAATTACACATATTTTTTCCATGATAGCATATTCTTTTGCAATGATATAAGGATTACTTATGAGTAAAATTTAACACTGAGTGTTTTTGTTTTGTAGTAAATGTTTTATTTTTTAAAAAAAATACAAATTTATTTTGGATAATTCAAATTACCCAGAGATGATTTTCGAGCTGTTTGATAATATATAAACAGTGAAACCAGTGAATGACTGTCTGTATGAATATATTGCATTACTATAAAAATATTTTTTTTTAAAAAATAAACTTTCTAAGTATAATTTCGTAATTCATATTTATTCATTTACAATTTACAAACAGATGATAAATAAAATGTTTTAGTTTATTTTTTATAAATGCAAATTCAAACATTGATGTCAAATATATTGAAGCATTGGGATCTGAGTTCGATCCTAGTTTCATGATATCTAGCCATAAGCCCATTTCAAACCCTAGTACTAACCTTAAATTTCCAATGCAATGGGGCTTTATGCGTCAATCCATGCCAGTTTTTTTAAAGACAAACTATTTTACAAATGTGTATTAAAATTAATTAGTTTAAGGTTTAAATTAATCGAAGCTATTAATAAATTCATGATAAAATTATTCATGAATTTATATATATTATAACTGCATGGATTGTGCGTATATATTTATAAATATTTAAATATATATAATTGTTCAAAAGTTTCATTGCGCCGGGAATGTTTTGATTTTACTTTTAAATAATTTGTTAAAATTTTAGTGATTAAAAGCTACATTCTTTCAATAAGCATTCAGATTTTCCCTTCCCAAAACAATGGGTAAAGTTTTATTAATTAGAAAAAAAGATAAGTATATAAAATGTAAGGATTTCCTAATTAAAATCATTTTTTCTGATTTTAAGAAAATGAATTCAAGTTAATGAGTTTGAAAGCCTTATCAAAGTAATGTATCTAAAAACAACTAGTAAATTTTGTAACATTGATAATGAAAGAAGTGCTAGCATGAAGGCATCAGATACAGTATAAATAGCTCTGGAAAGTTTGGGGAAAAGAGAAGCCATCTTTGTTGTAGAAAAGTGCCATTAAATTTTGTGTATTTTAAAATCATGAATTCAAATAGTGTTCCTATCATGGTGAGGGGCTAAACATCAGGAATCTGGCTATGGTTCCTGAAGTCCCCTGAAAATCTTCAATGAAGCTGCTAAATTCTTTCTGGAGCAATCGTGCTGCCAAAATCATGAAAAATCAATAAAATGCTGTTCAAGTAATCGACCAAATGTGTGCCTACATTTTACCAACCCGGACATGGAAACTAAGGAACCATCCCCAGAAGAAATGTTAATATATTTCCATAATGAACCATGACTATCTGGCCATTCTGAACTTTACACTCCCTTTAAGAGCTTTTTTCATTCTTTAATGTAAATCTGTACAAAAATTTTTTTTTATTTATGCTTTTTAAATTCATAGTAATTCTCTCAACCAATAAACATCACATGACCACCATCTCTTATGCTTGTGTATAACTGTTGTTAAAACAGGCAAAACCCACTATACGTATGCTACACACAGCAAGCTAAAGTAATCAATGGATGCCAGAAGGCTTGTGCATAAAATCCCCATCTAGTGCCTACTCATCCAATATCCCCAGACTAGTTTCTGGCTTGTGCTTTCATATCCAAAGCTTCTCACTGATGGAGGCCACAAGCCAGAAACTAGTCTGTGGATATTGGATGAGTAGGCACTAGATGGGGATTTTATGCCCAAGCCTTCCAGCATCCATTGATTACTCTAGCTTGCTGTGTGTGGCATATGTATAGTGAGTTTTGCCTGTATTAATTCTCTCAGCCCCTCTTGTCTTTAACTTTCCTTTCTTACGATGGTGGTTCATTTATTATATAATATATATATATATATATAAATATATATATATATATATATAATATATATATATATATATATATATTGTGTGATTTATAAATGTTATTTATTTTTAATTATATGCCAATAATCCTTCGACTCGATGAGCTCCTTTGTTCCATTTGCTTTATGCAAATAATATAATATTAAGTCTAATAGTAATTCTCACCTGTTAGAACTAAATTTATATGTTCTATTAATCATCGAGTCAATATAAATTATTAAATGTTTAATATTTTTATAATTGGCTAATAATAAATTATTATCTCTATTTCTAATCTATGCCCCAGCTATTTTCTCATGTTCACCAATACTTAGTTATTCATATATAAAATTAAAATGTTTTTGCAAAAGGGTCGACAAAGGAATCAACTAAATATATTCTAATTCAAATTTATGTTACTTTCTATTAAGATTCAGAGAGGGTACGATGTTTGGGGCATAATTAATATAATTTATAAATAGTTTAAAATAGTTTTAGTTAAAAGCTCATTTGACTTTAATTAATTGGATCAAGTCATCACATAGATTATTCTATAATAAATTGGGCTTTATTATTCAAACAGTGACTATCAAGTCATCATCTTCCAATGTTGCTGACATAGGGCAATCTTTTCACTCCGTAGGCTTGTCGGTAGTAATATTACTGTTGTTTTAATTATAGAGGAATAAAGCACTTCCTCCCCCACTCATGTTATATTTGGAACACCAAAGGTTCATAGTTATTACTTGGCCTGGCTTCCCTTGTGTTCCCCATCTATTTAAAGGGCAGTAAGACTTGTGTTACACAAGCCACCATACTACCTAAACCACTGACCAGTGATTATCTTTCCTTTTCATTTATAGCTCATAATTCGTCAGCACCATTACCTCTCTATGTTCCAGTAAAACCTGCTCTTATGCTCATAATTCATGATGAAGTGATTTCAATTAAAGTTGAACAAATTCTCAGTTATCTCAAATTAAATAGGTTTTCTAATAAAGGTTAAAGTTATGCCCTAAATATGTATCTTGCTCTTCATGAATGAATTTGCGAATGTGAAAATAAATATCACATTGTTTCGTATAAAATTAGAATAATAATTTCCTTTACAACTGAATACCTTTATCTGCCTTTATTTTCTTTTTGGGGACATAGACATATAGACTTTCAAATATTGTGTAATACTCATTGGAATATAATAGGAACTGTTATCCTTATAATAATTATAAACTTTGTTTAAGAAATAGAATTAATCAATATAGTCATCATTTAAAATTGAACAAAACCATTATTAGTATTATTAAATATTTTATTAACACACTTTGTTTCTTAAGTCTTTTATTCAATAATTATTTAATGTTAAGGCTCGCTGTCTGGGTTGGCAACCTGAACATATACATATGACTCAATTTAAAATTATCTTTAGTCAGTTTATTATCCAATATTAATGTCAGTTCAGGGGTTTCTAATCCTCACCAACCGTTGAACTAGTTTCTTGGCGCATAGCATTGTGCCATCAATTTAGATCATCCATTGATCTGAGCTAGTGAGTTGGGTTGGAATTCAGTTTGGTTCGTCTGAGTTTGGATATGACTTGCAGTTTAGGTGGTTGATGTTTTTCGACCATTATTGTTTTGATAACAATGCATTTTTTTTCATATTTTTAAAGGTCAAATGAGCTTAGTTAGCATTTACTTTGTTTGTAAACAAACATATCTAACATATTATGTCATTTTTATATTCCAATGGACAATAAAGATTTAATCTTAAACTTAATGTTGGATTCTTATAGTCACTGAAAACAATTAAAACTGTTCAGTCTGAGATGATTAAACAGTAAAAAATGGTGTAAATAAAATGAGATAATCTCCCTCTAGTCATATGAAAATATGGTAATTAAAATGCTAGTCATTTTTAAATTGGTTCCCTTCATATATTACAAAGATTTTTCTGAACAATCACACTCACTGTTATGTAATTGTAAAACAGAGCAAAGAAATAACGTTCAAACTATGTACTACAATTGAAAAAAAAAGATAGATTGAAAGACATAGCTCATACAAATGTGATCATATATAGCACAAAAGGATAAATTGCAACAGATATTTTTTAATATGAACTAACAACAAAAGATAATTAAAGTAATAGAATACAGAAATAGGAAGATAAATATTTCGTTTTGTTTATTATATATTAGCATAGTTCCAATATTATTTAAAAAACATCAGAGGTAATATGAAATACAAAAAAAAAATATTTCTCAAGTTCATGTTATGTGATTATCAAGAGAGGAAGCTAGTTTAATGTTATATATTAATATTGAAATATAATAAATCCAACAAAATGTTACAAAATAAAATTTTACAATGAAATTAAATTTTGTGACTGCATATATATAGATATATACGTTTAGATGTACATAATTTTATTTAATTTTAAGCAAAATAATTTCTTAAAAGGGGAAAGTTTTTTTAGAATGAAAACAGTCTAATCTTTTAGCAAATGTAAAGGTAACAATTGTTTTAAGAGATTAATTAATGTCTAAAATTAAACCAGAATTTGATGGAATTTAATTGATTTAAGTTAATTGAGGTTTAATATAAAGTAATTAAAATGTAAAGAAATCACAAATAAATTTGTATATTACCAAAAAAATCATCTCAATATTGTAATTATAACTTTATCGTTTGTGACCTATTTTTTTTTTCTTTTTGTTTTTTTTTTTTTATATATATCTCTTGTATTTTGTTCCCGAAAATAGAACGTTAATACCATAAATTTCTTTAATAATTAACAGTTCAACCTTCACTTAGATAAAAATTTAATATAAATAATCTAGTGGTAGGAACCAATTTATGTTATTCTTATTGTTTGGACATCATTATCTTACAGTACAATTAGAAAGTACTACTGTGGTTCACTGAAAAGCTTTAAAATGAATTGTTTGCTTTCGAAAATTTCTCCCTGGATAATTGAACATTGTAGGAAGATTTTGAGAGTATCTAAACAATTATATGGAAACTACTATTCTGTTAACTGTTCCTAAAACACATGTATTAAAATTTAACAAAGCTTGACAGTGACAAAGTTAGCAAGACGAGTAACAGAGAAAAAATGAATCTTGAACTACATAATTAAAATCATGAATATTGTTAATATCAAAATGTAAATAAATATATTATTAATTAAACATTAATTTAAAAATCACCGTAGATACGGTTTGAAGGCAACATTATGAAAATTAATTTTCAGAAATCTTAATAAATCTTATAAATGTAATTTTGAATATATACATTTTCAGAACACTATTTAAATTTTAAAACAAAATTAAATTGATATTATTTTATTAGCCATTAATTCTTTGATTAAGCTCTTTAATTTAAATTACCAATAATTATGTATAGGTTTGAGTTAATGATTTAAAATTTACTAAAATTAATTATAACTGAAATACATGCTTATTATATACCTGTATCAATATATGTAATATATAGGGTTAATGAGCACAATCGTTCAAACAACCCACCACTCTCCACTCTATCTTTTAAGACTGATACATTCGAACACACATATGTCAAAAAGATAAATAATCACCAATATATGTATTTCATGTTAAGCCAGCAATCATCAGTTGGTCCAGATTATCATCTCTACACATATATGCAATAAGTGCTCAGATATATATTAAGATAGCCAATATTGATACCTTAGTGGACATGTTTCAATTCATTCCACACTCCAACTTTTCAACTGTCCATCCAATTAAAAATATGGTGAAGAGATGCTCAAAGGCCACCTTGAGACTGAGATTATTGTCACACCCATGTTGACCTAAAATCAATCTTACCCCTCATCTGCAGGACGTTATCCATTTAATACACATAATTTGTTTACTTTTAAGATTTAAAAAGAATTAGTGAAACAAAACTTCACAAGCGATTATTTATTTTAGGTTACTTAACATGAATTACTATATTATTGTCTAGAAATCCCTCATTATTCTGATCAGTTTCTGTTGCTGCTCCTTTTTTTCGTCCTTTGGTTTCTTCTTCTTCTTCTTCTTCTTCTTCTTCTTCTTCTTCTTCTTCTTCTTCTTCTTCTTCTTCTTCTTCTTCTTCTTATTATTATTATTATTCATTACTTATTATTATTATTATTACTTCTTATTATTCTTTACTTCATCTACTTATTATTATTATTTTCTTCTTCATTCATTACTTATTATTATTCCCATTCATCTACTTCTTCATTACTTCTTCTTATTATTATTATTATTATTATTATTATTATTATTATTATTACTACTACTACTACTACTACTACTACTACTACTACTACTACTACTACTATTACTACTACTATTATTATTATTATTATTATTATTATTATTATTATTATTATTATTATTATTTAAGCTGCAATCAGAGTTATAACTGACTGACAATGTTAAAGTATGTATATGGATATATCGATGGAAATTATTTATTCAAATTGAAACCCAATAGTACTATCATATTGTTTAAACAACTTTCTAAGAACAAAGAATTAAAAAAAGAGAGAAAAGTCTTAGGAATTGGTTGATAAGCTATTATAATTATTGTTTGGATGTTCATGTATCATGTTGATTCGATTAAACTAGGCCCAAGCTGTTTAGCTAAAATTTTCTTCTTTTTATTTTGAATGGGACCTAATGGACGTTAAATATTCATCCATATTTGAACATTTTATTTTTACAATTAAATCTTCTTTTTAATATATAAAATATATTGATAATTTTAACATTTTTATCGCAAATGTAAATTTTCATAGAAAAGGCAGTTTAAAATCAATATTTGACATTTGCAAAACCTAAAAATAAATATTTAAATGAAGTTCAATTTTATAACAATTGCACAAGGAATTGTTGGGAGTTCAAGAAGTGTTGGAATGTCAAATACTTAATTGATACCAATAACATGTTTTTAATTGAAACCAATAAAATGTTTCACATATATTATTAAAAGAAGTAAATATTAAACAACGTCAGGATTAATTTATTACTAGAAAAAGTGATAGTAGATGGATAGTAATGCCTTAAATTTGATGCCAAAAGATTGAAAGAAATCTAGACTGTGAATAGATAAAAGATGGATGAAATAAAATGTTTTCATATAGTGAGAAAAAGAGAAGCTGTTTGTCAAGAATAATCTCTTTATCAAAAAAAATATTTGTTTCAATGTTTTCAAGATTTTATCATTATATTATTAGAAATATCTGATCATATGATCAAGTTATTTTAATTATATCAAACCGTAAAGAATTAGTATTTTTTACATATAATTAATGAAATTGTCTTTCGTACTTTTAAAATAAAATACAGTTAACTTCACACTCACAAGCCCTAACCCTAACCATTGGATATATTTTAAATTTCATAAGGCTAAATCTTATTTTCATAGCTGTGAATTTATTCTAGGGGATGAGACATATTTCCATACATAAAAAAATAAACATTTTTTTATGAAAAATCATTTTTATTTATATAATATGCTGTACTTGTCCATTGTTTTGAAAACACATTCCGATAAATGTAAGCCACTGCTGATGAACACATATTAGCAAATGTGGAGTTATGCTTGTAATAGCATTGGTGATATGTTATCTAAGATGATCTGTGTTTTGTATTTTTTTTCTGATACACCATGTATTTCAAGTGTTGCCATAGATAAAAATCATGAGGGGTAACGTTTGGGGATCTGGGAGGCCATGAAGTTAAATACAAGCACAGGAATGTGTGGGAACTTATGGCCCATTCTGTATATTTCATTAATCTGAGAAATTATAAACACTAAATTCATAACATATATTATGGAATATATAGACATATTTTATAATACCCTATAGAACAAAGAACCAAGTACCATCTTAAATAAATAGATAAGCATTTTCTTGACCAGTGGACAATTAATCAGTAATTACATAAATACTTCATTCTTAATAACTTTCCTTTTATATTTATGCATTGGGTGACATATAAAATATTAAATATACTACTAATACTCATACTCCTACTGCTCTTCCTCCTTCTACTCCCACTACTACTACTACTACTACTACTACTACTACTACTACTACTACTACTACTACTACTACTACTAATAATAATAATAATAATAATAATAATAATAATAATAATAATAATAATAATAATAATAATAATAATAATACTACTACTACTACTACTACTAATAATAATAATAATAATAATAATAATAATAATAATAATAATAATAATAATAATAATAATAATAATAATAATAATAATAATAATAATAATAATAATAATAATGTATAATAAAGTCTTACACTTATACTATACTTATGCTTGACAAAAATATGCATCAACATATTATATATTTACATAATAATTAACTGCTTTGCATACAAATATTTTAAAGCTATATTTTATAATAGCAATAAAAAATAAAATAAAATAACAAAGTCATTTTTTTTTAAAATTTCATGTTCAATTACAAACCAAACAAATAAAAACAAACACTTATTATTATATAAATACATAGCAATTTTATGTGGTTTTTATAATTTACTTGTTATACATAGATAATAGTTCAATTCTAGATATATATTTTTTATCTTTTGACTTTTGTATAAATCAATGAATTAGGTTTGTGTTCTATCTGTGGTTTTCATGGCTAATGGATGAATTGCTTTTAAAAAAAAATTATTACTATTATTGTTCTATTCGGTTTATAATTTAAATTTCAATAAATTGTTAAAAATGGGTATTTTCCAGTAATTTTTTTTTAATATAATGGGGATAGATGATGTAGTATTTATTTTAAAGGATGTTTCATTCCTTCTTTCTAGCAGATTTTTGTCAAACTATTCTGCCTTCAAACAGATATTATATGCATTGATTCCCAGGTGATTTATATGGTAGGTTAACATTTTCCAGTAAAAGTCATAACACCTGACATTTAAAAGGAAATTTTAGTTTTTTATTATCAACGTTACTGTCAAATAGTAAATATTTTTATACTGTAATGATGCTGCTTATTAATGGACAAATATTAAAATACTTTTCTCCAAATTAAAACTCTTCATCAGCCTTAGAAATCTAACTTGCTGCTGAGATGATTTTAGTATCAACATGGTACTAAGTTTCTTTAATTATTATCATCTGACCTCCCAAATAAACAAGCTAATAAAAAAAAGATAAATGAAAACGACACTATATTCAATCAATCCATGGTGAAACTGATCAAACAAATATCAAAAATATGTTCTTTCCAAGACAATTTAACATTCATATTTATAGCATATAATTATTGTATCCCAAAAAAATATAAACTAGTTACTCATCAAATCTATTCACAATTCTATATATTCGATTGTTTTTTTCCCAAATTTATCGGGAAAAAATTTAATATAAAACTGAAAAAAAAAAGAAAAACATTTTTAATTATCAAAGCATTTGAATTCTATTATTAAATTTGTTACAAATAATTTGTCAGTTGAAATATCAGGCTCATAATAAAAACAAGTCTGATTTAAACACAGTCAATAGCTTTGGGTTTATACAAAAATAAGCTCTAAGCAAACGTTAGTCACTTCTAATGATTTTAAATTTTTGACTCACAATTTTGACACTAATTACATGAAAAGTTTTATTGTTATATTTCAAGAATGTGTGGTGTGATAGTTTTAAATAACACTAATATATATTGTAACGATCCGGAGAAAGTAGACTTAACATAATCTGCACTACAGGGCGCCATCTAGGCATTTGAACCTAGAAAAATTTATAAAGTAGGCAGATACGTCAGTCAAAATAATTTTTTTTTTTTTTTTAAATTTTGATTTCGGTCGTTAGCCCATGTCACTAGCTCAGTGGAATAGCAGAGATTTAATAAGATAATCTAAGAATATATATAAAAAAGAATAAAATAAGCCACTGCCAGTAATTAACATACAGACATTTATTTATGCACATATATATAAAGATTTAAAATTATTTTAAATTAGTTTACATTTTAACATTTAATATTATTTTTAACTTTACCTTAGATTTTAATTTACATTTTTAATTTCTAGTATATTATAAGTTTACATTTTAATTAAGTTCGCACAGATGGGATTATAAAAGCTTGTTTTAATATGTGGCTATAGATCGGTTGCATAGATTACACGGTTAAAAAACATTCCAAAGTAAACATAAATGATCAAAATACAAAATTATTGATTACTGACAAATTGTGGAGGGAAATTTATATGTAACCCAATAGTATTCACCATAAGATTCTTGCATTGTCACCAATAACTTAAAAGACATCCGAATAAATACATTTTAGATACTCACCGTAAGGTATCATTATTTATCGAATGTCTATATATTTTGATCAAATATGAAAACCCAAAACATACTTAATCGATAACCAATCCATGCAAGCGTCTATAAACAACTTAAATTTAATGCATTTTTATTTAGGGTCAAGTATGAATAGACCACATAGATTTTCTTTTAAAAATAAACATTCTATCCCTATTTAACATTAGGTTAAAATTCGTAGTCAAACCGGCATCAATTCATCTGATATATCGATGTATTCAATGTAATAAAATACGGCAGCACAAAAAGTTAAGAGAAGAAATTGCTTCTCATGAGATAGGAATATTACATCTATCTGCAAAGAAGAGCAATAAAACAAAAAAACTCCATAGAAAGGAACTGCGGTATCCGACTTATAATTCCTTCCATAGGCAAATGGAAGTGTGCAGCATATGAAGCGATTCTGCCCGTAGCGAATCAATATTACATCTACTAATCACACCAATATATCCAATACATTGACCCAATTTACCACGAAACAAATAACCTAAGATTACCCTCCCCTAAAAATACATCAAATAACATTTTAACTACTTTAGTCAGATAGGAAACTAATGCAATTATTTTAAATACGAAAAGTTTTTAATATAATGTTCATTAATTGTAAAGTTCTTACAGTTTTAAACAGTCCATCTTTTACAGTTGCTTGCCATGAACGTGAATTCCCATGCCGTCCTAAGATTGATATTCTGTTGGCCGATTTATTTATTTATCCGGAGGTTTTTGTTTTAACTGGTCCTCAATGTAGAAAAACGATAGTTCATTTCTCTTTCTTTCCTAGCAAAACTGAAGGGATTGAATCGTGCGTCTGTTTCAATCCCTTCTTCACTTCTGCACTACCACATATCTCTCACATCATAATTAATCCTTCACTCACTGATTAATAATTTCCAAATTTTCCTTTTATACGTATTCGAAGGATTGACTTGGCATTATGTCATCGATGTGATGATCCTTTCGCTGAGGTCCAATTTCCCGATGGATTTCTTTCATTGGCTATTTGTTTCTATTGTTTTCCTATCTGACCGATGTATTTACATTTAAATGCCCAAGGCTGGTTTACATTTGACTAATTAAATTTATCATTTCCATTTCTGATTAATTAACCTGTTTTCCAAATCAAAGATATATTTAAAGATAAATTTAAAGATATAATTTTATTTTCAAATCTTTTTAAAATTTAGTTTTAAAATACTTTTTCTTTAATAAAGTTTTATTTTAATAATTTTTCATTATCTGTGCGATTTAATATATAAGAGTTTAAGATGATATTTAATTTCAATTTTTAATTCTTAAAGAAAATTTTTTAAATGCGAACTTTTTAATTTACTTTCATGTTTAATAAATAAATAAAAAAATAATAAATAAAAAAAGATGTGCAGATAGCTATAGCTAGTTACCATCTGCAGGGATCTGCCAAAAACTGGTGGAATATGGGGAAGTGGAAATTTAGAACGATCCAGCGTAGCGTGCTGCAGTCATCGATGACAAGAGATCGGTATTATCCACCTGACCCGGGGTTGTAAAAATATTAGACTATTAGGACAGTTATTAAACATATATGAAAATATTAAAATGAACTTGATATAATGATCTTGGTTGAATGGATTGTACTTTAGTCAAATAGGGTTTTAGATAGAAATCTTATTATTATATATATTATTGTTTTAATAACTATTACTCTTAAAAATTTTTTTATATTATACTAACTAATCCTATTCTAAGAATTTATATATATATATATATATATATATATATATATATATATATATATATATATATATATATATATATATATATATATATATATATATATATATATATATATATACATACATTCAGTTTAACTAATTATTACTATGATTTTAACCAGACACGGCCAAATTAGGCCATTTTAATTAAATTATAAATTCTAGATCCGGGTATATAAATTGTTCGTTGCTTCATGTAATCTCTGCTTTCTATATTTCAATATATCTGTAAAAACAATAATAATGTTTTCATCATTAAATTATATAATGTAAAATTTTTTTTCTCTTTCTTGCCTCCTTTGTTCTTCCTTAATTGTTCATGGGAAGTATGGGGAAATGAAACAGTAAGATTCGTATTCGAATCTTAAGTTTCACCTTTTTATGTCGTCTTTCATTGACCGGTCTATCCCACCCAAATTTAAACTTTTTGATATCGAATTGTGTGTGTAACAATATTAAAAATGTATAAATATATGTAGAATTCAGCATAAACACGCACACATTTCGATCTCAAATTAAAGGCAATAAATAGGGATAAAATAATATAATTTAGATTTCTTTTAGTTATGTAAAAATGTATAATTTTAATCATTTATTTTGCATTATAAAGTTTGTATTTATTGCTTTGTTTAAATTTCGTTTAATAATAATTCTAAAAATATCTGATGTAATATTTAATTAAAAGTTAAAATAATCTTATGTTCCCTTTTTGTTTTTGAAATTTAAAAGCATCGGTCAGTGATAGATAATAAATTAATTAAAGAAAAATTCCCCAAAATTAATTAGTAAGTGTAAAATGTAAACAATAGAACGGCAGCTTTCTTTAATTAAAAACCAGCTAAATTCATTGATTATCCTCAGGGCAGATTAAGTAGAACCTATCTTAACAAAAATGTGAAAGATCAAGATAAGAAAAGAGGCCATTTTAGACTTGCTGGAGACATTCACTTAAACTTTAGCTTTGCTCTCGATCACTGAGTCTCCAAAATAATAAAGTAATTTGTTCCTGCCAAGGTATGACTGAGTAAAGCACCTAGATTATTCTCCATCGGGAAATGGCCTATCGGATGCGAACTTCCACTGCCCGTCATAAATTCACCATGAAGATCTGTTGCCTGAAATGAATGAGAAAGCTGCTGCTGCCATGAAATTAAATGAATATCTAAATACAAGAAAGACTTGCCACTCGTGAACCTTTTGCTGCTAAACTCATGGAATAAGAAAACTTCTTATAAAACAGGTACCTGTCTGCGTTCAAACTCTAGAGTACTCTAATAACAGGCTATAGCTCTTCTTCATATTATTTATCTAAATTATAAAATGTAAAACTACCATTTGTATAACTAAAATTGAATAATTAATGTAATGTGTAAATTTCTCTACTAATCTAGCTTACCTCACTCTGTCTGGGGTGCGTATTTCTATAATCTACATTTTTATCTATAGTTATTATTTAATTATTGCATGCTCATAATTGTCTCAAATTTCAAAGTTTAAATCTATGATCGCTTAAAACTATGAATGCATGTCAAATTTTCATTAATATTTACTTTCTTTAATAACTTACCTTTCATATAAATCAACACGCATTCAATGCTTCATTTATTGTAATGCAGGGTCTACTAGTTCGCAAATGGCTGACGTATTAGTTATAATAATTCCCAATTTATATATGTTTTGTATTTTTTAAATCATTATGAATAATTCCAGAAAATTACATTTCTTTGAGAGTCGCCAAAAGTTCTTTAGTAAGTGTTGATCATGTGGGGCCGAGTCAGAAATCTACTTAAATCTTATCATAATCGTTTATAAGTATACATGTGTTACGTTTTAGAGATGCTATGACCCATTCCGCTGTGAAATTTCCAGATTCTTCAGGGTTGAAATTAACCCCAGTCATCCTTCACAAGTGGGCATAATGGGTGCTCCCATAGGACTTGACAACATCATGCAGCTAGCCGGCAAAACTGCGATATGGACCACTTGCCCCTGGTTATGCTTATGTGACACCTTACTTCGTCGGGTCGAGACCGAGACCAACCTGACATCCTTATAAACCCATTCGCGGCATTGCGGTTTCGATATACTGCCATTACATATCGCTTTTCTAAAGCGTACCACGTGTTCCTTTGCTCAATTCTATTATTCTATATATAACTCCACCTCTGCATTATCTTCGTAATTCACTCTCAAATAAATGTTGCCCTTAGTCATAAAATAAATAGTTTAATTAAATAAATATATGTCTGCTGCTACTCTTAAATCTTACTTTAGACTCTTGCATTGCAAAGGTATAAATTCCCCAAGGCATGCCTTAGAAATACTTACTTGAGAATTTTAGGTAGCTAGATTACGCCTTCAAATAAGTGAATTCCTTTTGTAAACATTACAGTATCGGAAATACCGCTACTGAAATCCTCAATATAAAATAATGTCTAAATAAATAAATGTATTCTTTAAAATATAATCATGTCGCAAATCCCACTACTGAAGCTGTTAGACCATAAAATATTGTTAGATTGTTTTATTAAAATGTGTTAATAAATAATTTTAAACTATATGTCTGCATTTACATTTCATTTATTCGATACCCATTCTATATAATATTTCCTCGATTATGTAAATATGAATGTTTATTTAATATTAGTTTGATTATTGGCTAACTCGAGAATAAAATCATGAATCTCTTGCATCTCCCTGACCACCGTGCCTAAGGAAATATTTACTAATATCGCATCAGATGCGTTGTTTCGTAGATTGTATTGTGGAACCGATAAACTATGTTTGAACTCAGTACCATGGGTGGCTTCACTACTCGATGGTGCCACTGTTCTGTATGGTGGTCGAATTCTGCACTATGTTTACGAGTCACACGTTTTCTGATCGTTACATAGATAAATTTTTTTTAGCGTTTGGCGCCCAATGTCTTCACTTCTGCACTACCACATATCTCTCACATCGTAATTAATCATTCACTCACTGATTAATAATTTCCAAATTTTACTTTTATACGCATTAGAAGGATTGACTTGGCATTATGTCATCGATGTGATGATCCTTTCGCTGAGGTCCGATTTCCCGATGGATTTCTTTCATTGGCTATTTGTTTCTATTGTTTTCCTATCTGACCAATGTTTTTACATTTAAATGCCCAAGGCTGGTTTACATTTGACTAATTAAATTTATCATTTCCATTTCTGATTAATTAACCTGTTTTCCAAATCAAAGATATATTTAAAGATAAATTTAAAGATATAATTTTATTTCCAAATCTTTTTAAAATTTAGTTTTAAAATACTTTTTCTTTAATAAAGTTTTATTTTAATAATTTTTCATTATCTGTGCGATTTAATATATAAGAGTTTAAGATGATATTTAATTTCAATTTTTAATTCTTAAAGAAAATTTTTAAATGCGAACTTTTTAATTTACTTTCTTGTTTAATAAATAAATAAAAAAACAATGTAACGAACGTCTGTGCTCTTTACATATCAGTAAAGTTGCTTAAAAAATGATAAAAAAATATTTTACTTAGGGTTAGTAATTACGGTACACGACTAACAAAATTTACAAACATTCGGTTATAATTTACTAAGGCTGTAACCTTAGAAATAAGCGTCTGAAAAATACGAAGGTAGGGACCTCTATAGGTCTTAAAACACAAGCTTACACTATGAAGAAAAGAGATGCTTATTTCTAAGGTTACAGCCTTAGTAAATTATTACTTAATATAATAATGGGTGTTTAATAAAATTTATAATTAAAACATTCGGTTAGTATAAAGACTATATATAAAAAACATGTTTACTATCGCTTTCCTAAGGACCATTTACGTCTACGTCTCCTCCCCACAAGAGTTCTATTATTTTTTCTTATACATTTTATTTTTCCATACGGCATGACAAGCAAGTTATTTAAATTATTTATTTAAGAAGGTTGCATTGAACTATATACGTTTTGAAAGCTAATGGATTTATACATGTATATTTGCAGGACTATTATACATACCACCAACTTATTTATGACTGATTAAAATGCTTAAATAGGATTACACTGAAGTAAATTCCCAACAGTACTCATTGTAAGGTACCACATTTCGATCATAAACTTACGTAGCTGTGCGCGCCTATACACGTTAAAGCATAATATATATCAATATAAAAACATATTTATTGCAACCTTTTGACTTTTTTTTTTAACAAAAATTAGTTTTTAAAATTATTTATACTTTCTCGTGTTTAATATATATGCACAATTTCTGTTTGGCAGTGCTTTCATAAGATTTAAAGTATACGACTATATGTAAACAGATAAAATAATTCATTTTGATAAAATTTGCTCAGAGTATATGTGGTTTATTAAAGATCAGCCCCATGTTGGGCGCCAGTTGTAATGATCCGGAGAAAGTAGACTTAATGTAATCTGCACTACAGGGTGCCATCTAGGCATTTGAAACTAGAAAAATTTATAAATTAGGCAGATACGTCAGTCAAAAAAAAATTTTTTTTTTTTTTAAAATTTTGATTCCGGTCATTAGCCCATGTTACTAGCTCAGTGGAATAGCAGAGATTTAATAAGAAAATCTAAGAATATATATATAAAAGAATAAAATAAGCCACTGCCAGTAATTGACATACAAACATTTATTTATGCACATATATATAAGATTTAAAATTATTTTAAATTAGTTTACATTTTAACATTTAACATTATTTTTAACTTTACATTAGATTTTAATTTACATTTTTAATTTCTAGTATATTATAAGTTTACATTTTAATTAAGTTCACACAGATGGGATTATAAAAGCTTGTTTTAATATGTGGCTATAGATCGGTTGGATAGATTACACGGTTAAAAACATTCCAAAGTAAACATAAACGATCAAAATACAAAATTATTGATTACTGACAAATTGCGGAGGGAAAGTTATATGTAACCCAATAGTATTCACCATAAGATACTTGCATTGTCACCAATAACTTAAAAGACATCCGAATAAATATATTTTAGATACTCACCATAAGGTATCATTATTTATCGAAGGTCTATATATTTTGATGAAATATGAAAACCCAAAACATACTTATTCGATAACCAATCCATGCAAGCGTCTATAAACAACTTAAATTTAATGCATTTTTATTTAGGGTCAAGTATAAATAGACCACATAGATTTGCTTTTGAAAATAAACATTCTATCCCTATTTAATCTTAGGTTAAAATTTGTAGTCAAACCGGCATCAATTCATCTGATATATCGATGTATTCAATGTAATAAAATACGGCAGCACAAAAAGTTAAGAGAAGAAATTGCTTCTCATGAGATAGAAATATTACATCTATCTGCAAAGAAGAGCAATAAAACAAAAAACTCCATAGAAAGGAACTGCGGTATCCGACTTATAATTCCTTCCATAGGCAAACGGAAGTGTGCGGCGTATGAAGCAATTCTGCCCGTAGTGAATCAATATTACATCTACTAATCACACCAATATATCCAATCCATTGACCCAATTTAACCATGAAACAAATAACCTAAGATTACCCTCCCCTAATATAACTTTACAAATCTATACAGCAATTCACGCCCGACTTAAGTTTAACATTGATATATTTTAATTTATCGGAAAACAGAAATCATAAATAAACTTAAAGAACAAAATTAAATAAATGGAAATGATTTTACACAAATAAATAAAAAATACATCAAATAACATTTTAACTACTTTAGTCAGATAGGAAACTAATGCAATTATTTTAAATACGAAAAGTTTTTAATATAATGTTCATTAATTGTAAAGTTCTTACGGTTTTAAACAGTCCATCTTTTACAGTTGCTTGCCATGAACGTGAATTCCCATGCCGTCCTAAGATTGATATTCTGTTGGCCGATTTATTTATCCATCCGGAGGTTTTTGTTTTAACTGGTCCTCAATGTAGAAAAACGATAGTTCATTTCTCTTTCTTTCCTAGCAAAACTGAAGGTATTGAATCGTGCGTCTGTTTCAATCCCTTCTTCACTTCCGCACTACCACATATCTCTCACATCGTAATTAATCCTTCACTCACTGATTAATAATTTCCAAATTTTCCTTTTATACGTATTCGAAGGATTGACTTGGCATTATGTCATCGATGTGATGATCCTTTCGCTGAGATCTGATTTCCCGATGGATTTCTTTCATTGGCTATTTGTTTCTATTGTTTTCCTATCTGACCGATGTTTTTACATTTAAATGCCCAAGGCTGGTTTACATTTGACTAATTAAATTTATCATTTCCATTTCTGATTAATTAACCTGTTTTCCAAATCAAAGATATATTTAAAGATAAATTTAAAGATATAATTTTATTTTCAAATCTTTTTAAAATTTAGTTTTAAAATACTTTTTCTTTAATAAAGTTTTATTTTAATAATTTTTCATTATCTGTGTGATTTAATATATAAGAGTTTAAGATGATATTTAATTTCAATTTTTAATTCTTAAAGAAAATTTTTTAAATGCGAACTTTTTAATTTACTTTCATGTTTAATAAATAAATAAAAAAACAATAAATAAAAAAATATGTGCAGATAGCTATAGCTAGTTACCATCTGCAGGGATCTGCCAAAAACTGGTGGAATATGGGGAAGTGGAAATTTAGAACGATCCAGCGTAGCGTGCTGCAGTCATCGATGACAAGAGATCGGTATTATCCACCTGACCCGGGGTTGTAAAAATATTAGACTATTAGGACAGTTATTAAACATATATGAAAATATTAAAATGAACTTGATATAATGATCTTGGTTGAATGGATTGTACTTTAGTCAAATAGGGTTTTAGATAGAAATCTTATTATTATATATATTATTGTTTTAATCACTATTACTCTTAAAATTTTTTTTATATTATACTAACTAATCCTATTCTAAGAATTTATATATATATATATATATATATACATTCAGTTTAACTAATTATTACTATGATTTTAACCAGACACGGCCAAATTAGGCCATTTTAATTAAATTATAAATTCTAGATCCGGGTATATAAATTGTTCGTTGCTTCATGTAATCTCTGCTTTCTATATTTCAATATATCTGTAAAAACAATAATAATGTTTTCGTCTTTAAATTATATAATGTAAAATTTTTTTTTTCTTTCTTGCATCCTTTGTTCTTCCTTAATTGTTCACGGGAAGTACGGGGAAATGAAACAGTAAGATTCGTATTCGAATCTTAAGTTTCACCTTTTTATGTTGTCTTTCACTGACCGGTCTATCCCGCCCAAATTTAAACTTTTTGATATCGAATTGTGTGTGTAACAATATTAAAAATGTATAAATATATGTAGAATTCAGCATAAACATGCACACATTTCGATCTCAAATTAAAGGCAATAAATAGGGATAAAATAATATAATTTAGATTTCTTTTAGTTATGTAAAAATGTATAACTTTAATCATTTATTTTGCATTATAAAGTTCGTATTTATTGCTTTGTTTAAATTTCGTTTAATAATAATTCTAAAAATATCTGATGTAATATTTAATTAAAAGTTAAAATAATCTTATGTTCCCTTTTTGTTTTTGAAATTTAAAAGCATCGGTCAGTGATAGATAATAAATTAATTAAAGAAAAATTCCCCAAAATTAATTAGTAAGTGTAAAATGTAAACAATAGAACGGCAGCTTTCTTTAATTAAAAACCAACTAAATTCATTGATTATCCTCAGGGCAGATTAAGTAGAACCTAAAAATATCTTAACAAAAATGTGAAAGATCAAGATAAGAAAAGAGGCCATCTTAGACTTGCTGGAGACATTCACTTAAACTTTAGCTTTGCTCTCGATCACTGAGTCTCCAAAATAATAAAGTAATTTGTTCCTGCCAAGGTATGACTGGGTAAAGCACCTAGATTATTCTCCATCGGGAAATGGCCTATCGGATGCGAACTTCCACTGCCCGTCATAAATTCACCATGAAGATCTGTTGCCTGAAATGAATGAGAAAGCTGCTGCTGCCATGAAATTAAATGAATATCTAAATACAAGAAAGACTTGCAACTCGTGAACCTTTTGCTGCTAAACTCATGGAATAAAAAAACTTCTTATAAAACAGGTACCTGTCTGCGTTCAAACTCTAGAGTACTCTAACAACAGGCTATAGCTCTTCTTCATATTACTTATCTAAATTATAAAATGTAAAACTACCATTTGTATAACTAAAATTGAATAATTAATGTAATGTGTAAATTTCTCTACTAATCTAGCTTACCTCACTCTGTCTGGGGTGCGTATTTCTATAATCTACATTTTTATCTATAGTTATTATTTAATTATTGCATGCTCATAATTGTCTCAAATTTCAAAGTTTAAATCTATGATCGCTTAAAACTATGAATGCGTGTCAAATTTTCATTAATATTTACATTCTTTAATAACTTACCTTTCATATAAATCAACACACATTCAATGCTTCATTTATTGTAATGCAGGGTCTACTAGTTCGCAAATGGCTGACGTATTAGTTATAATAATTCCCAATTTATATATGTTGTGTATTTATTAAATCATTATGAATAATTCCAGAAAATTACATTTCTTTGAGAGTCGCCAAAAGTTCTTTAGTAAGTGCTGATCATGTGGGGCCGAGTCAGAAATCTACTTAAATCTTATCATAATCGTTTATAAGTATACATGTGTTACGTTTTAGAGACACTATGACCCATTCCGCTGTGAAATTTCCAGATTCTTCAGGGTTGAAATTAACCCCAGTCATCCTACACAAGCGGGCATAATGGGTGCTCCCGTAGGACTTGACAACATCATGCAGCTAGCCGGCAAAACTGCGATATGGACCCCTTGTCCCTGGTTATGCTTATGTGACACCTTACTTCGTCGGGTCGAGACCGAGACCAACCTGACATCCTTATAAACACATTCGCAGCATTGCGGTTTCGATATACTGCCATTACATATCGCCTTTCTAAAGTGTACCATGTGTTCTTTTGCTCAATTCTATTATTCTATATATAACTCCACCTCTGCATTATCTTCGTAATTCACTCTCAAATAAATGTTGCCCTTAGTCATAAAATAAATAGTTTAATTAAATAAATATATGTCTGCTGCTACTCTTAAATCTTACTTTAGACTCTTGCATTGCAAAGGTATAAATTCCCCAAGGCATGCCTTAGAAATACTTACTCGAGAATTTTAGGTAGCTAGATTACGCCTTCAAATAAGTGAATTCCTTTTGTAAACATTACAGTATCGGAAATACCGCTACTGAAATCCTCAATATAAAATAATGTCTAAATAAATAAATGTATTCTTTAAAATATAATCATGTCGCAAATCCTACTACTGAAGCTGTTAGACCATAAAATATTGTTAGATTGTTTTATTAAAATGTGTTAATAAATAATTTTAAACTATATGTCTGTATTTACATTTCATTTATTCGATACCCATTCTATATAATATTTCCTTGATTATGTAAATATGAATGTTTATTTAATATTAGTTTGATTATTGGCTAACTCGAGAATAAAATCATGAATCTCTTGCATCTCCCTGACCACCGTGCCTAAGGAAATATTTACTAATATCGCATCAGATGCGTTGTTTCGTAGATTTTATTGTGGAACCGATAAACTATGTTTGAACTCAGTACCATGGGTGGCTTCACTACTCGATGGTGCCACTGTTCTGTATGGTGGTCGAATTCTGCACTATGTTTACGAGTCACACGTTTTCTGATCGTTACATAGATAAATTTTTTTTAGCGTTTGGCGCCCAATGTCTTCACTTCCGCACTACCACATATCTCTCACATCGTAATTAATCATTCACTCACTGATTAATAATTTTCAAATTTTCCTTTTATACGTATTCGAAGGATTAACTTGGCATTATGTCATCGATGTGATGATCCTTTCGCTGAGGTCCGATTTCCCGATGGATTTCTTTCATTGGCTATTTGTTTCTATTGTTTTCCTATCTGACCAATGTTTTTACATTTAAATGCCCAAGGCTGGTTTACATTTGACTAATTAAATTTATCATTTCCATTTCTGATTAATTAACCTGTTTTCCAAATCAAAGATATATTTAAAGATAAATTTAAAGATATAATTTTATTTCCAAATCTTTTTAAAATACTTTTTCTTTAATAAAGTTTTATTTTAATAATTTTTCATTATCTGTGCGATTTAATATATAAGAGTTTAAGATGATATTTAATTTCAATTTTTAATTCTTAAAGAAAATTTTTAAATGCGACCTTTTTAATTTACTTTCATGTTTAATAAATAAATAAAAAAACAATGTAATGAACGTCTGTGCTCGTTACAATATATATATATATACATATACAAATGCATGTATAGTCTTTATATTTTAATCTACATTTAATTAGAGGGAGTTTGAATGCAGACTTTCAAGTTCTTTTTAATCATCCACTCCATTTTATATACACCAATACACATGAGAATGTGCATGTGACAAAGATAAATGACCTCCAGCATATATATTTCATGCTGAACCAGCATTTAATAGTTGGTCTGGATCATTATCTCTCACACATATGTAAAATCAGTGCTCAGTTTATATTACGATAGTAAATTTTTAAGCTTTATTGGACAACTTTAATCTTCTCATTCTGCAACTCTTCAGCCATTTATGTCATTGAAATTCTGATGATGGCATGTTTAAAGCCCTTGTTTTTATATTGACATATGGCTATTAAACAAGAAAAATTAGCAAACAATGACTTTGAATATGCCATCATCAGAATTTTAAGGATATGGATGATTGAAGAGGTGGAAAGTTGAGAAGATTGAAGTCTGTTCATTATAGTTTGAATAGGTTGCTATCTTAATTTAAACCTATATATATATATATATATATATATATATATATATATATATATATATATATATATAATATATCTTACACCATTTTTATATATATATATATATATATATATATAAAAATGGTGTAGATAAATTATAAGTTTTTGGGATATACCAAGTCTTATTTTCCATTGAGCACTGATATTTCGACGGAATAGCAACCGCCATTTTCAAGGTTAACTTTTGAAAGAAAAACCATTAGATCTTAACAAATAACGTGACTGTGTGCGAGATGAAAAATGAGATTCCAGTTCAGCATTCACAATATGAGGCTTATCAAAATGTTTATTTTCCACAGTATTTTTACCTGTTAATTTTAAGTTAATATTGGATAAAAAAAGAGGTTTCCACATAGCTGGAATACGTTGTTCTTCATCAGTTCTATTTAAACCAGTAGGTCTCTTTAATATTTTAATTGACTCTCTCATGGTTCTTAAATCATATCTTTCCAAATTAGCAAGTAGTTTTGTATTGTCAAAATTAGGTTTGTCACCAGTTTCTAAATAATGGTTGTAGAGGCGCTACAATCACTGATTTCAATAAACTGTTAAAATTCCACCAATTGCAAAAAATTTTAAATTTAAGAATGTTTTTTAAAAAAATCTTTCCAAATAGAAGGAAGTTTGCACGTATCATCTCACTTATTGATACAATATGGCTTTTTAAGTATCTCAATGGCTTCTCTAATTTTGCATTGGTAGAGATTATCACATCTGGATATGATCCTGGTACTAGAAAAATCAATTTTATGACCTGAAACTGTAGTATGGAGTGAGAGTGCTGATGATGATGAGTGTTGTTTATCTGCATTAGCATTCTCATCTTTCCTAACACTGATGCGATGATTACTCATACCTATGTAAGAAGTTTTACAATTTTTACATGAGATTTGATAGACACCATGAGATTCAACAGGGACTGAATCCTTAGGATTGGTTATTATATTGCTGATCTTTTGATGAGCAGAAAATGCTGTATCTATATTATAGTGTTTTAATATACATCTGATACTGTCTGTAGTTCCTTAAATCCTAATAACTGATTTATCATCTTTTTGTTTCCTATTTTGGGCTTGAAATAACGCTTTTTTTTTATAAATTTGTAATTATAACTATTTGCTAATAAAACACTATTAATATGATTTATTTCTTCTTTCAGATGTGTCTTGTCTGAAAGGTTAATTACTCTACTTAAAAGAGTTTTGGCTACAGAAACTATCTGAGTTGGGTGATGATGAGAATGAAAATGCAAATATCTGTCTGTGTGTGTATCCTTTCTGTAAATAGAAAAAAGATAAACTATATGGTGTTCTGGTGACTAGAATATCAAGAAAAGGGAGTTTTCCATCAGACTCTGTCTCCATTGTAAATTTAATATGAGGATGCATATTATTTAAATGTAAGAAAAAATCATCTAATTTATTTTTTTCAATGTTCTCATATGACAAAAGTGTCATCTATGTATCTGAGCCAAATGAGAGGTTTTAAAGATGATTCTAAAGCACGAGTTTCTATATATTCCATGAATAAATCAGCTATTACTTCTGAGATAGGGGAGCCCATAGGAGTACCAAAAACTTGTCTGTAATGCTGTCCATTGTATACACAATATCTATTTAAGAGACAATGTTTAATTAAAGCAATAATATGGTCTGGTAAATTGCAACATTGTGAGATTATAGTTAAAGCTTCATCAATTGGAATGTTTGTAAACAAAGACACGACATCAAAACTGACCAGAATGTCATTAGCATTAATTTTTAAACTTTTTAAAACAGCAATGACATTCTGGTCAGTATTGATGTTGTGTCTTTGTTTACAAACATTCCAATTGATGAAGCTTTAAATATAATCTCACTCCGTTGCAATTTATCAGACCATATTATTGCTTTAATTAAACATTGTCTCTTAATACATATTTGGTATACAATGGACAGCATTACAGGCATGTTTTTGGTACTCCTATGGGCTCACCTATCTCAGGAGTAATAGCTGATTTATTCATGAAATATATAGAAACTCGTGCTTTAGAATCATCATCTTTAAAACCTCTCATTTGGCTCAGATACATAGATGACACTTTTGTCATATGGCAACATGGAAAAAATAAATTAGATGATTTTTTCTTACATTTAAATAATATGCATCCTCATATTAAATTTACAATGGAGACAGTCTGATGGAAACCTCCCTTTTCTTGATGTTCTAGTCACCAGAACACCAAATAGTTTATCTTTTTCTATTTACAGAATGGTTACACACAGAGACAGATATTTGCATTTCCATTCTCATCATCACCCAACTCAGATAGTTTCTGTAGCCAAAACTCTTTTAAATAGAGCAATTAACCTTTCAGATGAGACACATCTGAAAGAATAAATAAATCATATTAATAGTGTTTTATTAGCAAATAGTTATAATTACAAATTTATAAAAAAAGCCTTATTTCAAGCCTAAAATAGAAAACAAAAAGATGATAAATCAGCTATTAGGATTTGTGTTCTATATGTAAAAGGAACTACAGATAGTATCATGTATAT
This sequence comes from Epiperipatus broadwayi, assembly GCA_028023455.1. NCBI lineage: Eukaryota > Metazoa > Onychophora > Udeonychophora > Euonychophora > Peripatidae > Epiperipatus > Epiperipatus broadwayi. The sequence continues at coordinate 3,740,011 of JAQFVV010012482.1, read as the reverse complement.
TAAAATGCTATAATATAGATACAGAATTTTCTGCTCATCAAAAATCAGCAATATATTAATCAAGCCTAAGGATTCAATCCTTCTTGAATCTCATGGTGTCTATCAAATCTCATGTAAAAATTGTAAAGCTTCTTACATAGGTATGAATAATTGTCGCATCAGTGTTAGGAGAGATGAGCATACTAATGCAGTTAAACAACACTCATCATCATCATCACTCTCACTCCATACTATAGATTCAGGTCATAAAATTGATTTTACTAGTACCAGGATCATATCCAGATGTGATAATCTCTACCAATGCAAAATTAGAGAATCCATTGAGATACTTAAAAGGCCAGATTGTATTAATAAGCGAGATGATACATGCAAACTTCCTCCTATTTGGAAAGATTTTTTTAAAAAAACATTCCTAAATTTAACAATTTTTGCTGTTGGTGGAATTTTAACATTTTCTTCAAATCAGTGATTGTAGCACCTCTACAACCGTCTTTCTACCTTTTATAACTCTGTGGATGGCTTGTGTGACCAAGTCGAAATGTCAGTATATTAATATTAAAAGTTTTTAACATGGATGAACCCACAAAATATGTTATATATATTTGAGAAAGAGGATGCTCTGAGGAAGGTACTTGATATTGTACTGAAACATCAGCATTTAGCTTTTTTACTACACGGAATATCCCACAAATAGTAATAATAATATGACATCTTTTATCCGTGAAAATATTAGAATTAATATATATATATGTGTGTGTGTGTGTGAAACATGATGATCTGGTGCAACTGTTGAGTGCTAGTTTAGCATGAAATATGTAGGTTGGAGATGATCATTCATCCTATATACATAAAGTTGGGCATGAGAATTGTTTGTATAGGATGGTGTTGATGATTGAAAGAAGCTTGAAGTTGTGGGTTAAAATCTTTATATATATATATATATATATATATATATATATATATATATATATATATATATATATATATATATATATTCAAACGTATAAATTGGTGTTATTTTTTACTACAGAACTATTATTTTACTGACAAAACTAAAATGAAAACATTTAATGAAGCTAGAATTCACTGTCAAAAATTTGGAGCAGATCTTGCTAGCATCCACAGTGGTGATGAGAATTTTTTTGTGTTTATGAAAGTTATGCCGTAAGTCAGTTTTTTTCCATTATTATTATTTTATTGCTATTTTTATTTTATTTCACTAATGCCGAGTATTTATTACTTTTAAATATTTCTGTACAAGAAATTTTGCTTTAAAAGTATTAAAAGCATACAACCAAAAAGTTTTCATGAAAAGAAAAAATGCAAACCCTCAATTTGAAATCAAATATTAAAATTAAAGCCAAGAAAAATTTTGAAGCAATTAAACAATATATATTATGTTTTATTATTATTATGTTTCAAAAGAAAAGAAACTTTATTGAACCAAAGAACTTTACAGAACTACATTTGCATACATATGTTTGCTTACATGGCAGTCATTTAATTTGACAAATGAGTTGATGTTTATGTTTACATAGGTCAAGGAATGGTTACTATTTTGATTAGGGACATGTGATTAGATATTTTAATCTTGGTGTCAAAATTTTTTACATTATATTGATTTTTATAAGTTGCATATTTGCACAAATTTAAATAAAAGTCTTAATATTAGTTTAAATGAGTACATCTATGAAATATTAGTTAGAATTGTAGAATTCTGTCAATTCTTGTTTTCCCTTGTTTAAAGTATAATTCTCTACTTGGTAATTAAGATTAATGTTAATTCGTCTAGCTATAGCCTTGGCTGTTGTTTTAACAATGGCAATGTGGCTGCATATATATGTGAATTTGTTATAATTTTGTCTCTATTTCTTATTATGGTAAATTTGTTTTGAAATGTGGATGAATGCTTTCTGATGTTGGTACCTATTAGAAATGTACATCTTGTGCACCAGAATGTGTCGAGCACACAACTCTTTTCTTTGATTTTGATTTACCTTGATATGTGCTAATGATTATCTTTAATTGTGATATTCGTTTTCTGGTATGTATTACAGATTCTTTTTCTTACTTCCTCTAATGCTGTGCATTGTTAAATCAAATGATGTAGTGTTTTTCAGCATGGTGGCAGAACCTGAAAAATATGACTATTGTAATATGCATTCTTTTGTGGCAGAGGAAATAGGTTTCTGCCATCACATACAGATTGGTTTTTAAAATGAAGTAAAAAAAAATATGGTTCTAGTGCCCATTATTTGTAATCGTGAAACAATTTCTTATTGTTTATTGCTAGCATTGGGAGGGAGGCATTATGATTTTGTTACTGGTATTGTGAGATCATAAATTTCCCAGTAGATGTATTTGTTTGTGTATTGCCTGGGTATTTTGTCTGTTGTTCTATATTGGTATAAGAATAATGAGATATATAAAAATTTTGGTGGTGGTCTGTCTGTTGGAGTAATTTGTATTAGGCATTTCAATTTTGGGAATTGGTATATTATAGTTATTACCAGGTTTCTATGTTTTTGTATGTCAATGTTGTCTATAACATGTAGTCCCAGACTATTAATTACCAGGGTTGATTAAGGTATTTGGTTGATATTGTAATCATTTTTGTACCATAAAAGTTGTTTCCAGATCTGATTTTTGATTTGAATACCCATGAAAATGATATGATTGGTAGGTAATATGTAAGTATTGTCATGATAATTTGGTTTGATGATCTGTTGAAATTCTCTTTTATTCTATTCTGTATGTGACATCTCATACCCATAATTCCTAGGTAAAATGGGAATCCTAGAAATGTGCTTGTTTTTGCCTGGCATGGGTATATATTGAATGTGAATTGTCAATGAGTAGCAACCAAGTAGTAGTTAGTAATATTTAATTTTAGCTTGTATTGGTTTGTGTATTCTTGTAATATTTTTTTGCAATTTGGGATATTTCGTTTTTTGAGGACAGAATGATTCTCATGTCATCCATGTATACTATTCATGCCATGTACAGTGTGGTACCAGGTATCTGTATTCCAGTGAACATTCTCTTTGTTTTTGTGATTAGTTAAACTCCTTCTATGTGTTTAATTTTCTGTGACAAATGATTTGACAAGTTGTATAGATATTGTGCTGTGTATTGACTGATGTGTTTTAGTACAAATAGGGGGATGTTGAGTCTTCCTCGATGATATATTTTTGGAATATTTGTCAGGAAAATACTTGTGTTAAATGGGTTTTTTGTTTCTTCTGCACCAAATAAATTTTGTGGCTTTGAGAAATGATTGGCTCACTTCAACTTTTGCTCAAAATATTCATAGATAGGTAATATCATATTATGCTCTGCATTTGTTCCCTGATTTGTTTGTATTACCAAATGGACCTTGATGGTGAATGGGTTTCCTAGTGATATTTTATGTATTTTCTTGTAAAGGTGTGCTGTTGTGTGAAACATATTCTGCTTTCTTTAACTCTTAATTAGTCTTTTAACATGTTGCACATATTGTTATATGTATGCATGAGTGTGTGTGTATATATATATTGAACCACTCACCTTCTTTATGAGTGTGTGTGTATATATATATTGAACCACTCACCTTCTTTATTTTATCTAATAATGACAAATAGACATATAAAATACTCTTCTTTCCCTATTAAACCAACCAATCTTTCAAGGTGCTTGGTTCTCAGGTAGATTGCAAAATATTATTTACATCAAGCTACCAATAATATAAACACTTGGCTACTAGACAAATACTGACCAAATAAACACTTTATTTATTTTAAGTTAAACCCTTTAGGTGCCAGTTAATCACATAGTAATTAACATGTTTATCTGATCAGCAATGAATCTAGTACCTGAAAACCCAGCTAGCTCATCAAATTGTGGCTGCCTTTAAAAAAAAAAAACTCTACCCTATCTAATAATTCTATTTTTAATAATAATGACAATTCACCGTAAGAGAAAACATTGATGTCCATAAATAAATTCTTATTTCTTAAAGAAAATTTCCCTATTCTTTTACTTTTAACTTAACCATTTTTTAATAATAAATAAATCTTTCCATTCCCACTTTATTAATATATTATTTCAGCATACTAATGCGTATTCAAAATATAGATATAATTATTTCAATGATAGTTTAAATCTTTTTTTAAAACAGTCATTTTGCTTTATAATTCAACCACACACACTCTTTTCAGTTTAAATAAATGTTTTAATATCTTATAATACACTAAAATATACATGACATATTAAATTAAAATTCACACATACATACCACACTGTCTTTGAATAAAGTTAAACACAGAAGCTGCTATCATTTGTATTTTCCAGATGTTATTTGGTAATGTTGAAAGTTTTATTTATTTATCTATCACAGTTTTTTTTTAAAAAAATCAAGAATTAGAGAATATTAAAATTAAAAGTTACTTAGGATTTGAAAATCTGAAATGGTATACATACAGCACAATGTAATTTCTATAAATGTTATCTATGACCAGTTAGTGCTAATCTCCGATAAATCTTCCTTGAATTTGTGATGTTATATAACCTTTGTGGACTTTCAGCATAGACACTCTGCTACTATATTGGTTCTATCCTAACATGGTTTGCCCTCCAAACTATATGCCAATGTTATCACAGTGAAGGCTCCAGCTAGTTGCACAATACGGTTAATTTAACAATGCATCATTTTGGTAGATATAACAATTTATATAATTTTCGATTCTGTAATTTTAAAAAGTATTTTGAATTTTTTTTAAAAATATAATAATACTGGAATGTTTAAATTTAACCCATCTTAAACAATGACAAAGTGTTCTTATCCAGCTATTATTATCTCATAAAATTACTGTACTTTTACTTCACACTGATTGGGCTTTTACTTTATTCTTTTGTTCAGAACTTTTACACACACACATTTTATTATTTTATTATAAAACAAAACAATTTTTCTTTATTATTTTTTATTACAAACTAATCAAAAATAATATTAAATCATTTTTAATTCATTTTTTTTAAAAAAAAAATCTTACCCTGTTTAAAAGCATTTATTAATTTTTTTTTTTTTTAACAATAAACCCCCTTACCCTACTCTTTTATTTTTAATTTTCTTTCCCTTCAACTTCTTTTATTTTAACTTAATTTTTTTAAAGGCAAGATTTATGAAATATTACTACTTTTCAATAATACTAAATATTTGATAACAATGTACATTGGTACATTATCTCTGTTCCTCCCCTGAAACTAAAATATCATTCTGAGCATTTTAGTTTCAAAATTTAAATTTTCTAAGTATTATATAAGTCCCATTGCTTTATTTAACTGAAATTCGTTTTTCCTATATCCGTGTAGTCATATTTATTTATTATAATTTCCATCCCATTATATTTTTATTTACACTCAATCAGGTGGCTCTTTCTTTCTGCCAAATGATTTGTTATACGCATCCCATCTTCTGTATCGATCTGGAGGCTCCCAGGGTAAGTTGCCATAATCCACCTGCATTAAAATCTCTGCCATTTCCTCTACTGTCTGTCCATATTTGCTTAGCATTAGCTGTTGTATATTTGGTGGCATGTTATTCCATAATATTCTAATCATCTGACCATCTGACATAGGAAATGTCATTAATGCCTTGAGTTTTGATATTTGTCAGTAAAAGAACTGTGCATGTGTTTCTCCTTGAGCATTGGAATACCTCTCCTGGGATATTTTATACAGGATCCCATCTTAGCTGGCTTCATTTCAAAACATCCTTAAAATTGAACATCTATATTCTCCAAAGGTCTGCAGTTTATCACCTAAGGTATGCCACCAATCACATGCTATCTCTTGGAGATAACTACTCGCCACTGCAACTTTATTCTCTTCAAGGAAATTTTTAAAATGAAACAAATTACCTATGCTCTCTAAATGTTTCAATGGGTTTTTTTCCTACTTCCACTTTGAATACTGAAATGGTAAATTGTTTTCTCCATAAATCTATTCATCCATTCACCTTGCCTATCATCAAAATTGAAATTCTCACATTTTTGTTATATCTGTTTTATTTTCTGCCCTATCTCTTCCATTACACTACTACATATCTCATTCAATTCAGCCTTTATATTCTCCTTGTTCTCTATTATTTTCTCAGAATTTCCTATTTCCTTGTCATTACTTTTTTCCACTTTTTTAATTTCACTATTTCATGCTGTGCCACTCTCTGGCTATTTACTAATTCCTGACATATCTCCTCTACTTGCATTACTCTTGCTTCTAATTGACACACTTCCCCATTGTTTAACTCCTCCCTCACTTCTTCCATGTTTTCTTTTAAATCTAAAATCTCAGACTTTTCTTCATCTACATTTTTTGTTACTTCTACTGCTTCGTGGCTTATGTCCATTCTTTGCACTAATTCCTGTCTCATTTCCTTCATCTCTAAACTAAGCTCACTAACTTCCTGCTTCATTATTTGTTGATTTTGATTAATATCTTCACGCATTGTCCTCATCATATTCATTAACATTTGAAATGCACTTTCCTTTACTATTTGTGGTTTTTTAAAGAATATTGGGCTTACTTCTAGCATTGCCCCTCTGTCACTTCCACTTTCTTCCATTTTATCACTGATCTATCTGGCTTTATTTAAATATTAAATTTCTTTTCCTCTATTTCACAATGTATGTACAACCAATCCCAACCCTCTTAGTTCTACCCTGTTCATCTATAATCATTCATCCAGAGTGCCCTCTTCTCTCTCTTTTTTAAGGATTATGCCTCCATGGTGTATAATGTGATATAAAAATCATTTTTACTAGTTACGCTAATCTGACCAGTTCTTGAAAAAAAACACTACTATCATGCATTCTAACTTCTTTCTCACTAACTGTCACCTATATTATTAATAGCTAACTTTGACTATACCATCTAAAACATACAACTGCAGCTTATGTTGGTCGTACCATTTGAAACGACTAATTTCGGGCCATGTTGATGCACCAAATGAACTTCCAACTACAGTTCACATTAGTCCTACCATGTGCTATGACTAGTTTCAGGGCATGTAAATGCACCAAATGAACATCAACTTTGACTTATGTTGGTCCTACCATTTTCAATGTCTAGTTTCAGGCCATGTTGATGCACCAAATGAATCTCCAACTACAACTTACATTGGTCCTACCATTTGAAATGACTAGTTTTGGGCCATGTTGATGCACCAAAATGAACTGCCCACCTTCTTCATTTTATCTAATAATGACAAATAGAAATGTAAAATACTCCTCCTTTCCTACTAAACCATCCAATCTTTGAAGGTGATTGGTTCTCATGTAGAGTCCAAAACATCATTGACAGCAAGCTACCAATAATTTAAACACTCAGCTAATAGACAAATACTGACCAAATAAACACTTTATTTATTTTAAGGTAAATCCTTTAGATGCCAGTTAATCACATAGTAATTAACATGTTTATCTGATCACCATTGAATCTAGTACCTGAGACCTAGCTAGCTCATCAAATTGTAGCTGCCTTAAAAACACTCTGCCCTATCTAATAATTCTATTTTATAATAATAATGACAATTCACAGTATGAAAAAAACATTGACATCTTTAAATAAAAAAATCCTTATTTTTGTTTAACAAATTTTATATTCTTTTAGTTTTAACTTAACCATTTCTTAATAATAATTAATCTTTCAATTCCCACTTTATTAAAATATTATTTCAGCATAAATATGTGCATTTAAAATATAGATATAAATATTTCAACGATAATTTAAATCTTTTTTTTTTTAAAAAACAGTTGTTTTGCTTTATAATTCAACCATGCACACTCTTTTCAGTTTAAATAAATGTTTTATTACCTTATAATACACTAAAATATACATGACATATTAAATTAAAATTCACACATACATACCACACTGTCTTTGAATAAAGTTAAACACAGAATCCGGTATCATTTGTATTTTCCAGATGTTACTTGGTAAAGTTGAAAGTTTTATTTATTTATCTATCACAGTTTTTTTTAAAGAAAATCATGAATTAGAGATTATTAAAATTAAAAGTTACCTAGGATTTAAAAATCTGATATGACATACATACAGCATAATATAATTTCTATAAATGTTATCTATGACCGGTTAGCACTAACCTCCAGTAAATCTTCCTTGAATTTGTGATGTTATATAACCTTCATGGACTTTCAGCATAGACACTCTACTATTTTATTGTTTTTATGCAAACATGATTTGCCTTCCAAACTATCTGCCAATATTATTGCAGTGAAGAGACCAGCTAATTACACAGTACGATAAATTTAGCAATGCATTGTTTTGGTAGATATAACAATTTATATAACTTTTGATTCTGTAATTTTAAGAAATATTTTGAATTTTTTTTTTTAAAAATATAATAATATTGGAATGCTTAAATTTAAACCATCTTAAACAATGACAAAGTGTTCTTCTCCAGCTATTATTATCTCACAAAATTACTGTACTTTTACTTCACACTGATTGGGCTTTTACTTTATTCTTTTGTTCAGAACTTTTACACATGCACACATTTTATTATTTTATTATAAAACAAACCGAATTTTCTTTATTACTTTTTATTACAAACTAATCAAAAATAATATTAAATTATTTTTATTCATCTTTTTTTTCTAAAAAATAAAAAGTCTTACCATCTTTAAAAATGTTTATTATTATTTTTTCTTTAACAATAAACCCCCTACCCTACTCTTTTGTTTTTATTTTTCTTTCCCTTCAACTTCTAACTTTTATTTGAACTTAATTTTTTTTTTAAAGGCAAGATTTATGAAATATTACTACTTTTAAATAATACTACATATTCGATAACAATGTACATCGATACAATATATATATATTCTACCCTATATATGTTCAAACTAGCTAAGTCGAATGATGCATCTAATTCTAACCTACTTTAACTTAGTGGCAAAAATTCATTTCTAGCTTAATAAATAAATAAATAATGAATACTTTGAGACTCTGATTAAATGAATATAGATTTATAAATGAAAACATGGACTATAGTTATAAAAATTCAGCTGCAGAGATATGCAGTTAAGATAAAAAAGAAATTCAAATCATAAAATAAATTATCATCAGTAAAATAAATATCTTGGGAAGAGAGAGAAACTCCAGTCATTTCCTAATTAATAATTTAGAATAAAATAAAATATTCCCTTTATCAAAAACACATTATCTGAACTGTAAGTATTTGCACCTTTAAACAATAATGATAACTTCTCATATTATTGTTAATGTTTTAAAAAAAATATCTATTATATAAATTATTTGCCAATATGATCTGAATATATTTTTATTATAGCACACTTGAAAAATTAAACACTGTTATGTCACAGCATAACTCCAATATCAATAATAATGTATCACTTCTTACATAAGGAATAATGATAATGATAATAATAATCTCAGAGTTTTTTTGTTTAGTTTAGGAAAACACTCTACAGTACTGTTCTGTCACACATGACTGGCTGTAGGAAACATTCACTTCACTTAAAAGCTAATGTGTCCTTCCATATCATAACAACTACTATAACCATTTAAAAGGGTGATAAATATGATCAATATTGACATAAATAATTACATAATTTTTTTAATAATACAGCCTCTTTATCCAGAATCTCAGTCAGAATAATAGAAATACAAGGTTACTTTTTGTACCCTTTCATCATCCATGACAACACAATAAATTAACTAAAACTAATGATTAACTAAATGTAACTGAAATAATGTGCAGTCAGGGTTAATAACTTAGAAATAAATTCATTCTACTATTAAATAATGCTTAATCTGCGGTTTGCAATTCCCATAAAATAATTATCATCAAAATAAAATGATCAGATCTGCATAAGTTTGTTTACCTTATATATTAAGATTTCTAAAGTTTGAAATAATCTAGTACTCAAGAAAATATTTTGCAAACACTCTTATAATTGGCATATCAAAAAAATACAAATAAACAAATTGACAATAAATATTGAATAAGACTACAATTTATTATCAACACAGAATGAAAACAAAATACACAATTTTATTAAATAATATAGCATTAATACTACAAATACATTAATACATTAAGCTGTACTCTATCAAGATATAAATTAAAATAATAAATTCTTTTACAATATTGAATTTATTACTAATAAAGTTATCCAAGTTACGATTTATAATTAGACAAATTATGACTAAGTATGGGTCATTTATCAGAAATCCCACTCATCTTTTCATGCTTAACTTAATGTCCACATAAATTATGGTAAATATTTTAATTATGAATGACTTAATTCAAGCTAAAAATATTTTTTAACTATTAATAACACTAAAATATCGTATTCAAATATTCCTTTAATAAATAAGCATTTTAAAATATACACTCTTAAATCAATTTTACTCTATTGTTTTGCTGTGAACTTCAAGCAAGGTTTAGGATCATGATTACCAAGACACTACTGATAATAAAGTGCACCTTCGGGAACTAAGACATCAAATGCAACATTTATCATTGCCATAATATTTAAACAGATCACAATAATCTACACCTTCTATGGTAAAAAAGCTATATATAATTTCACATGAGGACTGCAAAAAGAACAACTAATGTTTGCAGAGTAAAATACTACACTGAAGCATTTGATTTTATCTAGCCTATTTTTGAGGCATAAAAATGTGTAGGTGTAAACTCTATCTTACCACCTAAAGAAAAAAAACATGCACCAAATATAATCCTCTCTTGGGATTAAAACACATTAAGTATACTAAATATTATGTATACTCTTGATCATATTTTTCATGCAACTGGATCACATTGACTACCAAATATACCATAACACTATATCAATACTAGTCATCTCATTGAAAATAAAGTATTTTTGGGAGAGCATCTCCATCCCACAAAATAAAATACATTATAAATATTAAAATATGCTGATATTAAACATACACCAACTCTACACTTAGGCAAGATAATAATGATAAACCTATATTAAAATGTATACTTCAATCAATATCTGAAAGCAATGAATTAAAATTCACGTCTCAGCCCCATGACTGTACATAATATGCAGAAAAGTATAATAAATTTATTTCTAATGAAGGAATATTCGACAGCAATGTATAGCATACAAGCTTAAACTAAAATGAAATGGATGTACTATTAAAGAATAACTATTACTAAATTACTTAATTAATACAATATAAATTATCTCAAAACTTTAAACAAGAAATATCTCTTTATAACATTTTTATAGTTATTTCTGATAAATTTAAAGTACTCTTTTACCCATTAAAAATATAAAACATTTTTTTCTTTAAGTACCTAACATGCAAAGTTCATATCTCCAGTTGCATGTAATAAATCAGACATATTTCATAGGTAACACTGCATATCAAATACAAACTTAACCTGAAGTAATAATAGTAAGACCTACACTTGTCAGTACAAGATCCATAAAATATTATGTAATATATATAAACCTTAACATACATTAATATTATAAAACAAAATAAAATTTTACCAATTAGTTTTTTCTTTAAAAAAATATTAAATAAATATATGCACATTAGGTCATTAGCAGAACTATTTTTCTGCTGAGCTGTTTATCCAGGTGAGGAGTTTCCACCTGGTCACATTCTACAAAGCATTGAAAGTAATAAACAATTTTTTAATGGAGTTTTTTTTTCCTTTGGCAATTATAATAATAAACTTGTAAAAATGTAGTAGATACAAAGCTTAATTTCCAATTGGATTATAATGATTAAGATCTGGATCCTAAAAAAAACAAAACAAATATTATAACATTGATGATAAATATACACATTATTTAAGACTATATGTATAGTTAGCTAGCTAAAACATTGAAGAAGATGCACACTTTTTTCTAGAGATTGGTATTAAAAATAAAAGCAGTAGAATTAGAGAATGAATGAACCTACAATAATTCCATTATGCTTACAATATAACATATAATTTTATTTTATTCTAAGATCACTAAAGATAGTATTAACTTGTCTTTCATAATTTTAGCACTTTACTTTAAAATGGTATTTTTCTTTCAAATAAGACATGTATATTTAATTTTCACATTTATTTCAAATAAGACTTTTTTTTCTTTTGAAAAAAAATCCTATGTATATAATTTATTATTATTTTTTTTCAAAAATTATCTTCCTAGATGATTATTAATGAGCCAAACATATTCCAATGAACAAAACACCTTCACTTTTTTTTTGTAAAAGCAGACAATTTTTTTTTAAAAAATCACAGGAAAATGTTTCTAGTTGTTTTTTTCTAATATTCCCTTTATTTATTTTTCTTTTATGCCAGGACAATATTAATAAAGAAGAATAAGTCAATAAATAATTAGTTCTAACTTGAAAAAAATATTTGTTTTCTTTACTTTAGATTAAACAAGAATTTTATTTATACTTTTGGTTAATTCCTCCATTTTAGTTATTTTTAAAAAAATCCAGCTTTCAAGATGTGATAATTAATAGTGCAGAAAATTTTTGGTAGAGATAGCATAAATAACAGAATGTCTTACCAAAATTTTTACCCAAATATTACAGATGGAATTTCCATTTTATTATCAATTTATATTTACAAAATTAGAAAGTATAATATTTAAACAGCATTCAACTGTTGCACATGCGCTTTGGATTTTAAATATAAAATGAATGAATATTTAGCACTGTTGACTCTGAAGAACTATCTAAAAATAAATGAATTGAGTATTTATTAGTCATTCTCTTAATCCCAGCGACCTCTACCAAAAAAAAAATCATTTGATTACAACATAAACAAAAAAAAAATGTATAATGTATTAGAATCATGTTTTTTTCAATATTATTTAAAATGTATTACAGAACAGTTTAATAAATGAAAATAATAAATACATTCAAATCAACCATAATTATTTGTGACTATAATTACACATAAAATTATTTTCTTCCAAATAAATTCATCAGAAGTTTTCTTTTATCTTTTAAAACAATATAATCTTAACAATTACTTAATTGACATTTATGGTTTTTTTTTCTTTGTATAACGATTTTAGAACTAAATACAGTTTATTAATTTTTTAAGATTATATTAACTTGTTATTAGAATAATATTTTATTTAGATTAGTCTGTCATTATAAAAACATTATATTGAATTGTTTACTGACACAAACCAGAAATAGGTAAAGTGGATAGCACACTTTATTAACCAAATATTATTACTTTTGTTTTATTTTTTATTTTTTTAAAGAATAACATTAATTTCATGCATAAATTCTGTTAAATGACAAAAGCACTGGGTTACTCTCTGTCTCCATATATATATATACCAGTTTCCACATGGTAGAGAGGAGACACATCTCATTACAATCAGATATAGGGTCTTCCTGTAAGATGCCATGAGTGATACAATGATTGCTTCCATCTCCAATAGCTAGCTCTTATAATGACACATTAGATATGCACAAAATTTAGACCAGTTCACCTAATTCCTATCTTCTTTTCAGGTCCCATTATGCCACAGATTTCAAACTCAGGGAGAAATTGTGGTTAACTCTCTTCAGGGATGAATCTACATGTATAACAATGTCCTTACTTTTACAGAAGTGCAATGAATTAATAACTTTACAAATCAACCTTGCTTAGATAATATGATATAATAAAAGTAGCCAATATGTGTATGTAATTTAGATAATATCTAGTTATGTTAAATTAGAATAATTTTGATAAATCATGTAATTTAAACAAAATATATAAATAGTTATATTAAAATAATTTAGTTTTGATAAATTAGAGACTTCTTAATATTTCAAAATATTTAAACCTGTTTTAATTTAACAAAGGAAAATTAAAAACTATTCAAACAAAAGTTTTAATGATAATTTGGTGAGTGCTTAGCATGCATCCCTAATATTTCATTACATAAATGATGATCTAAACCATCCCCTTTCTCTTCCTGTTATGTATGCATCACAGAGATTATATATTTATAAATTTATTACAATATAGCATAAAAATCTAATAATTTTAAATTTGAACCTAAACAATAGTATAATAGGAAAGGATCTTACAAGTTGCTTCATTTAACTACAACTACTACTACTACTATGTTGATCTTATGTACTTATATATTAGGCTGTTTATTAGAGTACTGATTTGTAAATGAGATTTGTACATGAATGTTTATGTAGGTGATCCTCACAATACCCAAATCCTAAGGACATGATTGAAATTTTCTGTCATAGAAAATTTCAATTTTTAAATGTGTATATATCTGTCTAAAATTGGATATGAGTGGTCCTATGCAAGCCTTATACTTGTGGAGAGTTATTTGAATTATTCACACTTTGATCATTCATTTTTAACCATTCATTTACCATGTCTGTTTTTACCTATTTGTGAATAAGATTGGTGTGAAGGTGGTCTTTTCAGATGATGAAAGGGTTTGAACCAAATCAATGGTGTGGCTCTGTTATAGAGGACGCATGTAACAATTTGTTACCTCTTCACCCTGCTCTCTTTGGAGTCTTATTGGATTTTCTTGAAGGGTACACAAATCATGAAGGATCCATTTTGTGTATGTATTAGCTGCTAGATAGTGGGCTCAGAATTATCCTTTAAGTAGCTTTTCTTCTCAGACGGGGTATACTCTCATGAATAAAATATCAAACCTGATGTTCTGATTAGTGTTCTCATTTTCTTTTCTTTTTTAACTTGATCTAAAAATTATATTTCATACTACAAGCATTAATATCTTGTCAATATGAGTGACCTAAATATGGCTTTAAAATTATTGCATTATAGGTTATTTTCACTTCTCCATTTATATTTATCCAACATGCATTAGGACATGCCTATTACATGATAATAAACAGACTTCAATAAGTTTTTTTAGACTTTTGATATATATCCTCTATTTCTTTACTTGAGTTAAAGGTTTTTATAAAGACCTTGTTTCCTGCCTTGAATTGATGGTAACACTTTTATTTCTGCAGCTTTGATCTGCTTTTTTTGTCAATTGTTGGAGTGCCTTCAAAATATCAATTTTTTTAATACACTGTTCAAGGTCAACTGGTGGAGTTATATTTTGGAATAATACCAGTTTGGTTTTTGTATATGTGTAGGTGAGTTGTATCCTATACCTGCTTAGGTAGTCATATATTTCACTTTAGGGAACACATGGGTGGGTTTTTCTATGTCCTAATTTATTTTAAATGTTTTCATCTAGCATTTACAGAATGTTCTACTATTCTATATACATATATTTATGACTTTTTTTCTTGGAAAATTAGATTTGGGGTTTAATCATTAAGAAAATTCCATTATTAGTTTCGAAAATTGAAAATTCTAGAGGTCCATCTCTGTATAACTGCTTTTTAAGCACTAACATTTTAATGTCTAATGAATGAAAAATGACCTTCATAGATATTGCACATTTTTTTGAAATTGTGGACCTTTGTGTTTAGTGCTTTGTGGTATGGTGTTTATCACTATTCCCTGCTGTTATTTTATAATTTAATCATCTTCTTAATTATGGATTGATTTACATTTCCATAATCCATATTTAAGATGATAAAACCATTTGACTTCATTTGTATATAGAATTAGAAGAACTGTTTTATATTAAATGGGACATTATTGGACTTTGCGAAGTTAGAAGAAAAGGTGAAGAAACAATTGATTTAAAAAGTGGACATATACTCTACTATAATGGCACAAATATTGGAAATACAAGTGGAGTAGGATTCATTATAAATAAATAATGGAAGAGTAACATTGAGGATATTGATGGTGTATTGGACATAGCAGCAAGATTAGTTTTAAAACTTAATAGCAGGTACCAAATGCAGATAATTCAGATTTATGCCCCAGCAAGTTCTCATAATCATAAAGTAGTAGAATATTTTTATATGGATGTACAAAAGGTTTTTGATCAGAGTAAACAATATTTTATAATTGTTATGAAAGACTTTAATGCTAGAATTGTTAAACAAATGGAAGATGAAAATGCTGTAGGTAATTTGGTTATGGTAATAAAAATGAGAGAGGACACAGACTTTTGGAGTTTGCAGAAAAAGAAACACTTTATATTATGAATATTTTTTGAGAAAAATGTTAAAAGGAAATGGACATGGAAGCATCCAAATGAAGGTATATCAGAATTTCATTATATTTTGACTAACAGAAAATACATATTTCAAGATTGGATTGTTCTTAATATATTTAACACAGGAAGTGGTCATCGATTAATAAGATGTAAGATACATGTTAATGCAAAACAAGAGAGACAAAAATTATTAAGAAAAACAATATTTACACTGTATATTCCTAATCTTCAGAAATATTCTAATGAATTTAAATTAGAACTTACAAATCGGTTTCAGGTATTAGTAGATTTTGAACATGATTCAGATTTGAATGTCATTAATAGGAAAGTAACTGATACACTTTTAAAAACTGCAACAGTATAGCTGATAGAAAAAAGCAGCAATTGAACAATAACATTTCTACTGAGACTAGATAATTTATAAAGAAAAAAGGAATATGAGTATATGCAACAATGATGCATTAAAAAAGATTGAATATTTCGAAATTTGTAAAATGGTGTGTAAAAGAATTGGAAATGATATAAGAAAGTATAATTGTGAACTTTCAAGAAAAGTTGTAGAAGAAAATAAAAGTCTAAAGAGTGTAAAACAATTTTTTGGTATTGGTAGAAAATATATATCTGCAATAAGAAAAAAAAATGGCATTATTACTAAAAAGAGAGATGATATCATGAAATGTATAGAAGACTTCTATCAAGAATTATATAGTAATAAAGAACAAGTGCCTCCTATACCTATTATATCTTCAGATTTGCCCAGAATTTTGAATGAGGAAGTGACACATTCAATTACATTTATGAAGAAAAGGAAGTCTCCAAGTAATGATGGGACTATAGTTGATATATTAAAAGAAGCAGGTGAAGAAATAGAAAAAAATAGCAAGGTTATATAGCAAATGTCTAAATGATAAAGATGTAGCAGATGGTTGGAAGAATGCAATATTATTATTAATATTTTAAAAAGGTGATAAAGAAAATATTAGAAATCTCAGACCTATTAATCTTTTATCAGTTTTATACATTTTTTTACTAAGATAATTACAACTCGTCTACAGAAAACACTGGATTTCCACCAATCAAGAGAACAAGCTGGATTTAAAAAGTGGTTTTAGTACAGTAAATCAAAGCCAGGTATTGAGAGAAGTTATAGAAAGGACAAATGAATATGAGTGGGCCAACATATCCTTTTACTCATTGACTTCTTCTATCAAAGTCTCTATGAGGATTGTAAATGACCTCATGTGTTTATATATTGTAGCCATAACATCATACCACTTTTAGCATCGTACCACTTTTAGCATTATTTAGTTATTCTCTATTTATAAACCTAAAATACTATCTTTTTCATGATGGCACATCGCCCATTAGTCAATTAATTAATCACATATAATATGACATTATTTACTTAAGATAAACATTTGTTTTCTCACATTCATAACTTACAAACTGTTTGTTTTCTCACATTCATAACTTACAACCTGTTTAATTGTAATAATGGTATTATGCAACTCCTTCATCTTCAGTTGTCTGTATGTGTATGGAAGAAAAAAATGGATGTCTTTTCTTCAATTTATAAGTTTATTAAAATCTAAAATGATGATTTATTGCTGATTTATACTTGGCAGACTGCTTAAACAAGTTTGATGTCTTAAATGGATTGCAGTTGCTTGCTAAATTGAAATGCAATAACATTTTTTAATTACAATATTTTCTGATTTACTGAATGACTTTTAAGTTACTGTAATTGTGAGTTCAATACGTTTAAAAGTTGAAATTTTGGTTTGTCATTATTCCGAATCTCTAACATAAATCCGTTCTTTATTCCTTATTAGATTTTATGGGTTTAAACTAATTACTTTTGTTATGTTGCCATGAAGTTATTGGAGTTCAAATCAATCTAATCTTCAATTCATTTAGATTCTCAATCAATCTCAGGTGTACTCCCCACCGTTCTGTAATTGTAATAAATTTAAATAGGTATTAATTAATGAAATGTAAATCTGTTGTATTAAGTCACATGTGAACCCTGAACTCTAGCTGGGACAGAATAAGAATGAAACTTAGCTAGTATCATCTAAAGCTTTTTTCATGTAGTCATAGACCCTGGAGCACTAATAAAAGGTTGATATTTAGTATTGCTCTTGACTTATGTATCTTGCACTTACTAGATGGATATACATTTGAATGGCTTTTAGGTCTTGTTCAATAAACACATGATTTTGACTGGTACTATATATATATATATATATTGATACAAAGATTTTCACAGGTTGCATATATTAAAGACATATTTTGCGGATTCATCCATGTTAAAAAATTTAAATATTGATATAATGTTATTTTGACTTGATCACATAAGTCATCCACTTGGTCATAAAATGTAGAAAGATAGTTATAGAGGCGCTACAATCGCTGATTTAAAAAAAATGTTAGAGTTCCACCAATAGGAAAAATATTAAATTAAGAATGTTTTTTTTTTTTTAAATCTTTCCAAATAGGAGAAACTTTGCATGTATCATCTCACTTATTGATACAATCTGGCCTTTTAAGTATCTCAATGGCTTCTCTAATTTTGCATTGGTAGAGTTTATCACATCTGGATATGATCCTGGTACTAAAAAAATCAATTTTATGACCTGAATCTATAGTATGGAGTGAGAATGATGATGAGTGTTCTTTAACTGCATTAGCATGATCATCTCTCCTAACACTGATGTGACAATTACTTTTATCTATGTAAGAAGCTTTACAATTTTCATATGATTTTTGATAAACACCATCCACAGCACTTTTTAATTTGTTACAAACTTTATTTTTAAGTCTTCTGCTATTGAATATTTTTATAATTATAAATAGAAATTTATTTTTGAAAAAAACTTTTATTCACTTTCATAATCTGACAAACTATTAATATACTTTTTACAAATGAACCTAAAATGAATATAATATTAAAAGATGAATATATTTTTACATGCTGATTTTATACTTGACCAATCAAAAGTTGTCAAACTTTAATTCACTTGGCCAATAAAAAAACTTCAGTTAATTTTTTTTTTCAGTGAAAGAGTTAGTTATGCAAAACTAAATAAATCAATACATAATGTACATGGGGATCTCTAATCAATATCCCAATTTCTATCTAAAATGGAATTAGAAGCAAACACTCAAAAATGTTTTCACATATTTTGTAAAATTCAATAAAAATATAAGAAAAGTGTACACATTTTCAAAATTGTTAATTATCTACCAAAGATTTTATAACACTGTGTTATAATATACTTGTAAATTTAAATGAAGATAACAAATACAATTTAATCTGCATTGTAAATAAGTTTGTGAAAATGTGTAAATATCACAAATCATAAAAACTCTATTTAGTTAATAAATAAGTAACTACATAAAATAAATTATATTTTGCAAAGTAAAACATAAAGCAAACAATTGCTTTCTATATAAATAAAGCTAAATTTACTAAACTTTGAAATTTCAATGTGGAATTGAGCCCAAAGTTAGTTTGAGACATCAATTACTCAATTATAATAATTCCATTCTGAAATTTCAAACCATTCTTGCAAGAATAGTTTTATTTATATTAATTTAAAAAAGTAATAAATAAATAATCCACTCTTTGTTTTAGTTTGATAAATGTAGTATAGTGGATTTATTTAATTATGACATGGCTATATGGAGTATAGATCACCTCCACTCTATTTATTTATACATTTAATTGTAATGCAAAGTTATATTATATATAAATGATTTGTTGGGTAAAGCCATGTCTTATTATTTATTATATATCAATATTACAATGAAATAGCATCTGACATTGTCGAGGTAAACTCTTGAAAGAAAAACCATCCGATTTCAAAATGTAACATGACTAAGTGTGAGATGAAGCACACAGTCACATTATGTTTTGAGATAGAATGGTTTTTCTTCCAAGAGTTTACCTTGACAATGGCAGATGCTAGTTCGTTGAAATATTGGTATATAATAGAAAATAAGACATGGCTTTACCCAAAAAATTATTTATCTACATCATACAACCATGATTATATATATATATATATGAAACGAAAGTTACTGTTAACACTAACTGAAATAATTATAGAAAATATACAAACTATTATCCAATTACAAATATCCAGTAACGCCCTCTATTTAAAGATCTATTATTGAGATATAGATCTTTAAACAGAGGGCGTTACTGGATGTTTGTAATTGTATAATGGTTTCTATATATATATTACAACTTATTTGCCTAGCATAATTACATTATATATTTATGTATATTTATAATCTTTTATACAGAAACATTGCATAAAAATCATTAACATTTTCACTTTATATGTTTATGTCAATATACCTGAAATTATCAGCTAATTAAGAATTAGATCACATCAAACACAGTTTCTTAATTTTTAATTTGTATTTTTAGAATGACTAATTTGACTTTAAAGTTTTTTCATTAATAAACCCAAAATCACATGTATATCAAGTTGAAAGTTACATGCAATCTTAAATATACATTGACTTTACGTGATATTTTCTCGGCTAGTCTTCCCTGAAGCAGATGATATCAAATATATTGATTTATACATGTGTGCTGCAAAACATTAAACATAAAGGCAGTTGATTATAGCTAGGGAATTTAACTGCAGTTGAAGAGGGTTAATGAATTAACTGAAAGTACTTATGTGCAATGAGAGACTGTATTAAACAATTAATATTAACATTCATGCCGCTATTATAATAGGTAATTGAATTACAATCCAGCCCAGCATACTTTTTTTATAAAAAGTGATCAAAAACTTTGTTTATAAAGAGATTTGTCTAAAACACTTTGCTTAGAAAAAATAAATATTTAAATCAATCATTACATTTATATAAATATATTTTAAACTAATAAATATCATTAGTTAAAACATCTTAATGTTTCTTAAAAAATATGAGTCTTAATTTGAAATTATTACATATTTATAAGCAGTAAATGGATTCTCTTGTACTGTTTATTAATCTACCTCTGTCTACTAATCAATGTTATTCTGAATGTTAACCAAGGTCTAGAAAATCTGTGAATGAATTTGACTGTTTACTTAGTTATTTCTAGTGCAGGATTTTATCACCTCACACACACATATATATATATTCATACACAGACATACAGAATCATATACTATTAATAAAGCAAGTCATATGTATCACGCAATTACTTTTATAAGCTTTTATTTACAAAAATGTAATACAGAGAATGTACCAATAATTCAAACAAGCTTTTAATTAATAAGTGAGATAAGAAAAATGTAAAAAATATCCATCCGAAAAACTCTTATTTCCAGACCATTTTTTTTCAAGCTTATGGCTTGCCACAGTGAGGAGTTTTAGTTTTCAAACACTAGATCTAAAATATCAACTCAAAAACCAGCATTTATTTTATACATAATATTTGAATAGAAACTCTGAAGTTTTCACACATTAAAATGTATTTTATTCCAGCTGTCTAATTTAAATTGCCATATGTGACTGAGCCAAATTCAGATCTACTATATATTAATAGCTTCAGCATAGCCGAAGCACTTATCAATTAAGAGCTTGTTTGATCTATGGGTATGCTCTCTGCATTAGAATCATATATGTATCTGAAATTGGAATAATGCATTCCACTAGCTGAAATCTATAAAACATATTTGTAATGCCCTATTCCATTCATACTCATTTACATTTAAGCTTTATTTATAACCATGAGGCATTTCAAATATTATATATAATTTAGAAAAATAAACTACTTTTTAGACAGACTAGTAATTAATACATAATACAATATGTTAACAAAGCTTTAAAAGTAGAAAAGATTCTACTAATAGTTTGTGTTTTTGTTGGTTAAAAGATTATTTTTGCCATCTTGAGGAAAAAAGCAGAAGAAAATAAATATATTGGCCAAAAATATGGTATAGTGAATTATTACGATAATTATCAACTATACAAGAATAGAAATATAATTTCACTTATAATAGTCTACTTTCAATAATATTAAACTTTAATTAAATTAAATATGTTTTTATTACTTGATTAAGTAAATGTATTATTTACTATATATAGAAGTCAACAAACAGGTTACACATGGATTGGTTTAAGAGCAGAAAATGGAAGTAGTAAGTAACATTTTTTCTCACCCTTTCTATGTATCAATCCTATCTATGATTCTATATACTTATCTCTCTATTTATGTATCTAATTAGTATTTTCCATTACATTTAGTATCATTTGGTTACAACCATAGTCTATGTGTTATTGACAAAAATCATATATATATATATCTTATATTTTTATTATCACTATATATATATATCTTATATTTTTATTATTACTGCTTGAAAATGGTGATCTATTATTTCTTATTCACCTTTTTAGTTTCATTCATTCTCAACAACATTTGAAATATTTTGTAAACCACTGCCGATTCTTTTATTATTTATCACTCACGACTACACAATATTAAAACATAAATGAATATGTAAGTTACGATTCAAATAATTTCTTAAGCAACTGCAAACGTTCCACAAATTGTAAATACTTGGGTCACTTTATTATCATTGATTTCTAGCACACATTATTTATCTCATACAACTTAAGAAAAAACATATATAAATGATGATTGGCCTTATCACAAAAAATTAAGTCTATTTACTGTTCAAAAAGTAAATATTAGTTAGAAAATGAAGCTTTACAAATGCTATAATTTATATTAGATTAATGCACTTTTATAAAACACAATTGTTACTTGTATTAAAAGTTGCACTACCCCTTATCTGCCAAAATCAACATGTAAAAGCTTTGTTAATTTTTGTGTTCGTCCATTACTTAAATATCTCAGAACCATTATTTGTCAGTTTTATTTTCAGTTGGTTTCTATTGATAACATATTAACATTATTTTTCATTGAGATGACAGAAACTTGCCTTTTGGCCAATTCACCATCTCGTGAATTTTCTGTATTATATGTTAAAATGCACATAAAATGCTATACTTTTGTTATATATATATATATATATATATATATATATATATATATATATATATATATATATATATATATATATATATATATATATATATATATATATATATATATATATATATATATATATCATTAAAAAATTTCTGGTAGAATGACTGAAATTCAAAAATACTGTTTTTACAATTTACATAATCTCTGCCTTGACATGTTCAGCTATTGTCCATTGCCAAGGCAGTAAAATATTTGGTGTTTTATGTCATTGTTTAGAGAAATTAGTTTCAATTCCCAAAAATTAGTTTATTTGTGAATTTATTACACTTTAGATATATTTTTATAATAATTTACACTATATTTATTAGATATCAAGAAATATAAATTATTAATAACTTATTTTGACTCAAAATACTTTATTTTCAAAAATATATTGTTATGTTAACAGCAAATGTAAATATGACCTGAAGCAATTTACAAAATTAGCTACTATGTAAAATATGGCAAATTTGCAATAGATATTAAAAAAGTTTAAACTTTTAAAGTATAATATATTATATATAAGAGAAATAAATAAATAACCATTTTAATTTTTACAAATAATCAGAAATAAGAAATATTTAATTGATTTTGTAAACTGAAAATATTTTTTTATAGAAACGATGATGTGTAAACTCTTTGTTTTGATTATGAGCTCATTTTTTAAATATTTACAGAAACAAAATGTGAACATTTGAAATTTATTTCAATAGTAAATAAACATATGTATCAAATGAAGTCAATTTTATTATTATCTGATAAGTAATAATCATTTAATCATATATTTTATGTTGATGTTTGGGACAAAAAAAACTCAAAGAATAGTGAAAATGAGCAGGATTAATCTAAAATCATAGAATTGTTTCAATTCAGCAACTAAAAATTGAATAATTTTAGATTCAAATTGGTTAAATGTAATGAAAAATTAAAAACAATGTTAATAACTAAAAAAATGTAAGAAAAATGTTTAAAAAACAGGCAGCTGTACAACAAAAGAATTATATTTTAACCAATCGCTACATGACTGCTGGTGATTTATTTTCTTTTTTGGTCTAAAACTAAATATTTTAAATAAAAATCTAAATCTAGACTCATTACTAGTCAATATTCTGTAAAAATTATAAATTCCAGAAAAAAATATGAAACATAATTGCATTTTGTTTTTAGCAATGAAAGTCTAATAAGAAAATTATGGACAGTTGCATGCAACATTATTTATTTTTTGAAGAACGGTTATTTTCTTACTCTTATTATCCTTGTAAAAGTTAATTTTTTTTCAAATCAAGCTTTATATTTTGATAAAATTTTATAAAATCTTAATTATGAATATATGAACACATAAAACATTTGTTTTGATTTCTATCTTTGTCCTTTAAAAATGACTAATATGCAAAGTATGGACAGCAATGGTCAACCTTATTCATATTTCTGAAGAGTGGTCACTTTTCCACACATATTTCCTTGTAAAATTAAAAAATTTTCAAATCAAAATATATATTTTGATACAGTAATATAAAATCTTAATTATGAATGTAAAAAAATTAATGGAAATATATTTATTTACATTTAAAATAAATTACAAATGCATAAAATATTTTGTTTTTATTTGTGACTGTCATCTCATATGTAAATTATGGACAGTATTGGTCAATCTTATTCACTTTCTTGAAGAGTGCTCACTTTCCCATACTTATTTTTTTTGTAAACTTTATATTTTGAATGATACTTTATACTTTGATAAAGTTGTATAAAATCTTAAATATGAATGTAAAAATTATGATAAATATATTTATCTATGTTCAAAATCAATTATGAAGGCATAAAACATTTTGTTTTGATTTAGGACTTTGTCATTTAGAAAAGCCTGTCACACAATTTCCAGAGATAAAAGCCATCCAATCAGAGAAAAGAGGTTATCCTATACATCATTATGCAACAATGGAAATTGTTTTTTTAAATATATTGCCAAATGTGGACTTTTTTAGAATTAAAATTTTAAATTTAGAATTTACTATAAAATAAGCTTAAAAAAGAAAATGTGCCAAAATTCATCAAGAGATAGCAAAAACAGTGTCCAGAAACCATAGTAATCACAAACAGGAATTAACCTGAGTGAGATATAACCTTTTTTAACAACTTATGTGTTAAATATAAGGTTGCAATATATATAATTAAAAACCAGTCAACCCTTAGACAATCCCAATATCAAAAACAATAAACAAATTAAAACTTTTGTCAATGTTCTTTAAATAATAAAGGTGGAATCCCACCTTTATTATTGATCTACTATACTTATATAGACACTAAAAATTGCAAAGTGACCATAGAATTTGAAATTATTGCTACAAAGAAGTTTAACCGAACCTCTTCAAACAGGTAAATATAACCTATTCTTTATGCAGATTAATAAATAGTCAATTATAACATTGCAAACTGCAATTAAAAATTTCAAATTATGTCCAAAATATTATTTAAATAATAAATATAATAATGTTCAAGGCTAAATGGGGTTCTAAGTAATCATTAAAAAACAGTCATCCTAATACCAAAAGCAGTCAACAATTTCAAGCTGTTGTTAAATAACCTTGTTTTAACAATAAAGTTAGAATTCCACCATTATAAATAGCCTAATATACCTATATAAAAACTAAAGATTACAACTTGATCGCAGACATTGAAATCATTGATTCAAAGAAATATAAATACACCTCTTTACACATGTAAATATAACCTAATGTAAATGCAGACTAATAAGTACTTAATTATAACATCTGCAATTGCAAATTTCATATATTTTTTATTTATAGGTGACAAATGGGTAGATAAAACTGCTACTAATTATTTTTCTTGGATTACTGGTGAACCTAATCATAATAATGGACTTGCACTTTGTGTTGAATATGCTAGCAAATATTGGAAACATACCAACTGTGAAACATTAAGAAATTGGATTTGCAAAGCTTCAAAAAGTTAGTAGACTAAAGTCTTTTCATTATATATATATATATATATATATATATATATATATATATATATATATATATATATATATATATATATATATATATATATATATATATATATATATATATATATATATATATATATATGACACAAAGAGGGTGGTGGAAATATTTATGCTTTTTATTTGTGTAGTATTAATAAAACTAGAAGAATCATATATACTTTGAATTATTTAATTGCTGTCTTATAAATGTTAAAAATAGAACACATATAAACAGTTGTCTGTGGACACAAGCTATTCAGTTAATTATTTTCTGATTTTGATTATTAACTTTCTTCAAAGTTGATCTATATTTAATCAATTCTGCTATTCTTTTTTAACAATAATTTAAGTCTAATAGTTTTAATAATTTTGTTTTGAATGTTCAATTATAGTTTGCAAAAATCATTCACACTATTTTTATAGGCAAGTTTTTTTAAAGTCTAAATATGTGAGGATGTGCTTGTATTTTACATAAATAAACTTACAGTTTCACATATATTAAAATAAATATTTTGTTAAAATCATTTTGTGATTTCAAAGCTGTATTGTTTGACATATTAATTAAATGTGCAAGGTTAAAATTTCAGCTGACCTGTCCAGCTAACATTCTTTAAATCAGAGTTAATTTAAAAATATAATGTTTATGGGCTAGATTTGAGAAAAATTGTGAGGCTATTAAGATAATAGGTTTATTCCAGCTGAGTCAACCAGTTAATTATGAAGAAATCATATTAGTTTTGGTTTCTTACCAAGAGTAAATTTAAAACATATTGTCAATTTTAATTAGATTGTTTAACTAATGAAAATCAGGTTTTCTATCTGTGCAGTTTTGTAAAAGACTAAATTGTATAAAAAGACTGGAATCAGTCTTTCCAAAAAGATGTAAAATATTAAAATTGTTGAGAAAACAAGCTAAATTTAGGGAAAGAAATCAGACTGAATTGCTTTCCAGCCAACATTATTTTTCTTTTTATATTTTTGTTTGGAAAGTTTCATAAAGCCTAATGGCAAGCTAAGTACATATCTGTCTTGTCTGTGGTGATCCAGCCATCTATTAACCAATCCACATCTGAAGTGTTTCAGCCCAAAAGTATTTAAAAACATGCTACTAATTGTGAAAAATAAGATGTAAAAAACTGATTGCTCACCTGTATTTTAAATCTAAAAAAAATAATTAAACTACTGAAAAGTGTTATATCATGCTAATTCAGTTGTAACATTGCCTGAATTTAAACCCCAGCAAAGTGATAGAATATATAAAAAACAGCAAATATCCTGAGTCTATTAAAACACGTATTCTAAAAAGAAATGAAGAAAAAATTCCAGTTCCAAATGGTTCCTATGAAAGAAAATGACTTTACTATCTCCATCACAGTAAAAGAATTGCAAGTCCAAGCCAAGAAAAGAACAGAACTGCTCCAGTAAACCATTGAAATGGGTAAATATATGCATGTTACAGATTGGTGATTGTGGTTGCTGCTAAATTTATAAACATTCAACAAGCTGAATTTGAAATCATGTAAAATGTGTGCATCAAGATTGTAAAAGAAGGACTGGTAATATATATATATATATATATATATATAGATATAATATACATTATTATATATATATATATATATATATATATATTAATAATGTTATTTTTTCTGATAAAAAGTTGTGGATATCAATACCATATATATCGAATCAACAGGCAAGTTTCATTAAGAAAATTTATAAAGGAATATGTGATATAGCATTTTATGCACCACCTACATTTAATAAATTAATAAACAATTCAAAAGATAAAACTTTATTGACAAATAACAATTGTATCATTTACAAATGGACATGTAGGTGTGGTAGTGGATATATAGGTAAATCGAGGTGCACATTGGAAAAAAGAACAAAAGAGCACATATTATTGTTTAAAAGGGTTCAAAATACGAAACAAAATTTTAAAAATAGTGAGAATTTATCAGCTTCTGTTTTTATAACCATAATAAATCATGTGTATATGGTTTTGATTTTGATTATAACAATGTAAAAATTTTGGAAACTGAAAGAAATAACAATAAAAGAAAAATTAAAGAGGTGATGTTAATATATAAATATAAGCAAAATTTAATTAATCGGAAAGCAGCAAACGTTAATATAACAGAATTATGGGAAAGTTGACATTGAATTATGGGAAAGTTGACATTTTAAATGTGATAGTTGATAAAGCTACAACATACTAAAAGCGCTTCTAAGTTATAGTTATACATATAATTTTTATTGACTTTTAATTACTGTATTTTCAAATATTTATTTATAGAGTTATGTATATTATTTTGAAGAAATACAGACATTGATTTGTAATAATATAGATAGATAGATAGATAGATAGATAGATAGATAGATAGATAGATAGATAGATAGATAGATAGATAGATAGATAGATAGATAGATAGATAGATAGATAGATAGATAGATAGGTAGGTAGGTAGGTAGGTAGGTAGGTAGGTAGGTAGGTAGGTAGGTAGGTAGGTAGGTAGGTAGGTAGGTAGGTAGACAGACAGACAGACAGACAGACAGACAGACAGATAGATATATAGATAGATAGATAGATAGATAGATAGATAGATAGATAGATAGATAGATAGATAGATAGATAGATAGATAGATAGATAGATAGATAGATAGATAGATAGATAGATAGATAGATAGATAGATAGATAGATAGATAGATAGATAGATAGATAGATAGATAAATAGATAAATATCAGAAACTATTAACAAAGTTTTAATAACAAATTTATTATCTTTTTTTGTTATCTCTGAATCTTAAAACTAAAATCAAGTAAACAAAGTTTCAGTAATAATAGCTATTGCTTGATCAATGTTATTATGTATTCTGAAATTATATTACCTATCAACATATTTTATTTTGTGAAATGTATTACTGTATATTAATTAAAAATAGTGAAATATGTTATGTTCAAATGTTTTTTTTATTTATTTAATAATATTTTTGCATAATGGTGATCAACACATACACACATGCAGTAATATCATTATATTTTCCACATGTATAGCTGTGTAGTTTAAATGTTGAAAGTGATAAAAATTCTAGCTAGAAGTGTTAAAATAACGATTAGTGACCTCAATCACTTAGAGAGAGAGAGATAGATAATTTAAAACTCATTTCTGTAAATACTTTTACTTCTGTAGAATCTGACTAACCATTTTCCAATTAATCAGTTTACTTTATATGTTATGTTTAAATATATAAGGTTACAAAAGTATGTGTGTGCGTAAAGTGTTTATATATTTTAAATAAATATTTTTCTAGGCGGATAATTTTTTTTAGTTATTTACTATCCAAATTGATGCACAAACAGCATACTATGATATAAAATATTTGATACTGTTATTAAAGGGAAAAGGGAAAGAGTTTAATATAATTAATATTATGATTTAAGTACAAATATTTCATCATTGTTATTCATATAAATTTTCATATATATCTTTAAATATTATGTATAATTTATTAGTCCAGTAATAAATGTTAATTTGTTTTATTAAAAGAGGTGTATATCTGTATTAAGAGTATTCGTTGCTTTATTCATTATAATCATTCTTCATCACTGTTGAATATTAATGGTTAAATTCCAATTTAAATATAATTAAGTTAGATAAATAATTATGAATTTATAAAACCTAAATTTTATATTATGTGTTAGTTCTAAAGCTTTGGCTGTAAGTGTCATTATCATTGTCATCATCATCATAGACATCATCATTATGTTTTAAACCACTGATCTAGATAAATGTGTTTAATGGCCATAGATAAATAACTGTTTTCACTGTATTTGTTTGTCATTTGTGACTCATTATAAGTTAATAACCACAATCAAGATCATCAAACAGCATTCAAGGGTGAGAGAATTGCCACCATAAACCTATAGTGTTTGTTATGAGCTAGAAAGAGTTATGGGAATCTTGAAATGCATTTATGATATTGAAATCTAAGTAATAAGTTTCTCTGATAGATTTTATATGCACAGTGAAAGCATAAGGATGTTTTTTCTTAATGTTAGTGCAAATGTGATATGGTCCTAAAATTCAAAATCCTACATCTCATTATAAATAAGATACCAAATGGGTTCAAACCTGGTACATTTTTAAGTAGGTATAAAATCTAACTTTGTCTAGGTTTAGATAACCTAGTGGCACCCTGATAGACCATATTCATGTAGTATTCATTTGGTAAAAAATTAGTAAAAACTAGTATAAAACTATATGAAAGAGTTAAAATGATTAGTTTATTTAAGATGTGATATGTTGGACTATTTCCATCATTTATGAGTGAATGTTGAATGTATAGAAAATTTTAAACTTTATTTAAACTTTTCAAATACAAACAACTTGTTAGTAATAACATACAAATAGACAATACAGGTTAGTAATTACACAATGTCCAACATATCACATCTTATAAAATACCATCATTACAAACCTTCAGACAAATACTAAGTACTAGATTAGTTTATTTATCTCATCATTTTTGCCGTCATGCCATTTTATTTACTACTATTTAATTTGTTACAATATATATATATATATATATATATATATATATTGTAACAAATTAAATAAATATATAATAGTATATATATATATATATATATATATATATATATATATATAAAGTATTAGAGTTAAACAGTGGCTATCTGAAGGCTATAGTTTGACTGACTTTATATTGGTGAAAATAATATAGTTTTGGAGCTATCAAAATAGAGAAACAATAATTTAATTTGATGTCTATTGTTAATGAAAATTTCATAATGTAACTGCTTACAAACAGCATAGTCTTTCATGGATATATGCTTCATATATTATTAGCAGAATTGATATAACTTATAACATTTAGTAATAAAATAATTATAATAATAATGAATACTAACAATATAATAACAAAACTTTTATGCTTATAAACATTGATTTTTGAATCTTTAGTTCATTTAATAAACCACTATATTAAATGAAATTGCCCTCCATAATAATAGTAATAGATGGATAGACAGAATACAGAGGCAGACAGACAGGGGCAGATGGACTGACAGACAGACACACAGATAGCCAGATATATATATATAAATAGTTAGATGGATAGATGGATGGTCACATCTAGAGGGTAAGTCACTCAAATAAGTCATTTCACTTCGTATAATACATGCTACATTTTTATACATTGAAATGTGTTATACATATTTATAAGCATCTAAAGATTAAAACAAAGAGAAAAAAACATGTTGATTTTATAAAATTAGATGATCTTGATTACTGAATTTTGGGTGCTATTGAGGTCAAATGTGCTTTTTCAGATGGATCCCACTTGTAATGAAGTAACTCTTTGTTTTTGTTTTTTTTTTTTAATATTGCAAAACAATGAAAACTATTGTGATAGAAATGTAGTGAAATCAAAATCAAGACAGGTAAATATAAAAACATTATTGCAAATATTTCTGACAATAATACTTATTGAAAATATATACTGAATATTTTCAGTAATTCTTTAAACATATATGCTCTGGGCTCTTTAGATTTTGTAATTGTTTTGCTGTCTGCAAAACATAACTACCACAAACAAACAAATGGGTGGAAACATTAACTATAACCTCTTTAACACTTTCATGGATCACTTTTGTTATTGGTCAAGTGAAACAAAACTCTGAAACTTTTAATTTGTTTTAATTGGTCAAGTGACAAACTCTTTGATACAAATATTTTAATCTTTTAATATATATTAATTTTAGTTTCATTTTCAAAAATTATATTAATTATTTGTAATGTTAGAAAAGTAAATGAAAGTTATTTCAAAAATATATTTTTATTTGTATTTTATAGAAATATTCAAAAGCGGAAAAATCAAAGAAAACATTATGAGCAAATTAGAAGCATTGTAAATGTGATTTAAATCCCTCCCAGATTTCACAATATAAATTTTTTAAGAATTTT
This sequence comes from Epiperipatus broadwayi, assembly GCA_028023455.1. Classification (NCBI taxonomy): domain Eukaryota; kingdom Metazoa; phylum Onychophora; class Udeonychophora; order Euonychophora; family Peripatidae; genus Epiperipatus; species Epiperipatus broadwayi. Next base: position 3,707,823 of record JAQFVV010012482.1, on the reverse strand, counting down.
TTAGGAAAAATCTTAACGTCTTTCTCAAAATAATTATACTTTCAGCATATTATTAAAATATACACCAAAAATACATTATAATGCCAGAAAAATATTCTAAAACATTAATCTTTGAAAATCAAATAAACAGCTTGGAGCAATTTCAACTCTTGACAAGATGTCAAAATTGTTGCTAGGGCTGGTTTCTTTTTCAATTTACAATCATGTAAAGTATACAATTTTTTAATAAAACCTTACTACTTTTGTAAAATAACTATATTTTTATCAGATTTTATGAAAACTATTTATAATATGTACGAAACATAATAAAAAAAAACACTCCAAAACATATATTTTCATTTTAGCGGTGAAAAAATATTTAAAGAAATCATCAGCCAATAAGAATTGAGAATAGATTGAGAATGGATTATCCAACCAATCAAAACTGGCCTTCTTCTTTTGTTCAACTTAAAACCCTCCTGGTATTGATTTTTTACATGTAAAATAATGCAGAAGAGGGCAGCATCTTATATGCCTTGATCTAAGCTTTAATCCAGGTATTTTTTCATCACCATAACTAAACAATTGGCTGAGTTAGAGCAATCTAAAGGTGACAAACACAATTCTGTGTTTCAGGCTAAGAAAGGGTTAATATTATTTGTACACATAGATACCAATGTGTTCAATGTGCATATTCCATGAGGATTTATCATTTACATCAAACTCTCAAAAATTACAAGTCCCTAGGACCATTGTATTTCTAAATTTTAAATTTAATTTTTAATCACTCACAGATTAAGTGTATTAATCTATTTTCATTGTTCCAGGAAAACAGGTATAATTGTTGATTATGCCAACTTGTTCTTGTTTGCACAAATTGTTCATAAGCTGTGAATTGCAACAACTTCTGTGTTCATGGGGTGGGGTTTTATCATCTCAGCCATTTCAGCATCAAAATTAAACGATATAAAACAACTTTTACATATCACAACAAGTTTATTTTTTATGCTGTTAAATATTAATAATTTGTAACATAAATAACAATAAAATAATAATAGAATAATAATAATTATCTCTTAACTTTGGAATACACATTAGAATAAGTTTTCTATGTGAAAATACTTCATTCTCATACTCTGTAAATGTATATTTCAGCCCATATATTCAGAGTCATGTTAGCTCTAATTTGTTAAAGTCTATATTTGAATATCCTTAATTCGTAATTGTTTTCCATTTACACAATTACAACTATGTTCTCATTTATTACAGTCTGCCATTTTGCATAACTGACAATTTTATTTTAAAGTCTTTCCTTTCAATTTACCTACTTCTGACAGTCTCTGTTCATCTATTTATAATTTGCATTAATTAGCATAATTTGTATTCATTTTTTTTTTTACAAATAAATTTTTTAGAGTTTTTCACTTTTTGGATAAACAATAACATATTGTTGTCTGCAATAATTTTCACAAATCTAAACATGAACTTTATTTAAATTTTAAATAAAATGTAAATTCAGTCTGATTAAAAATGAAACTTTATTTAAATTTTCATATATAGGTGTAAAGACAGTTTACCTAAAAATATAAATAAAATTCTCATTTTAAATGCTACATTTTAAATTATTCTTTTGTATTTCACGTTATATAATAAATATAAATCACATTAATTTTAATATTATTAATTATTAATTGTGTAAAATAGTTCAATACTAAAACGATTTGAAAGAAGGGATTTATGTAGAGTGAGAAACTAATTTCTTTACTCAAGAATTTCAGATAATTCTAGTAATGTTGATATATTAGGCTACTACTTTTTATTTTCAATCTGGGGATAATTTAAATTTCAAACACACTATATTGATTAAAAATTAATTAATGAGTAATAATGAATAGAATTAAATATATTAAAAAATAAGTATCTGGGTTAATTATTTAAATAATAAAAAAAAATTAAATTAAAAAGGCATAAACAATAACTGTGCCAGTTGGTAGAGTGTTCAAAAATTTTGAAATAAATTGTTGAAGAAATTATGAAAGAAAAATCCGCTATATTATTAAATACACCTGGATCTCATTTTACGCGATAGATAGGTTCCTCAGAAAACATGCACAAATGAAATTGTGCAAAAATAGTTGTAACTTACCTTGAAAAAGGGGGGAAATGGACTGTGATTTTTCAAAAATCACGTAAGAGCAAAGCACCAACATAAAATGACTTTAAAATTCATGCAAAAAATATATATATATATATATAAGGAAATAAAATATGACTAATAAAAAATTTCAAATTTGAAAAAAATTGATACAAGAAAAACTTTTTAAACTATTTTTTAACTATAATATTTAATTTTATTCAAAACAATATGTATTTTTATGCATACATTTTTTATACACGTTTTAATTATTATTGCTATTTGCCGGTAAACAGGTTCATTTGCAAATTGGTGTTTGATTCTTCACAAGAGGAAATATCACTAGCACCAACTTCACTCTCATGTTGTGTTAATTGTTTTCTGGTCACAACGTAATTAATCGTTGAGATGATGATTTTATTAATTGTTTATGATTGCGATATCCAGACATACAACCATTTAACTCTCATTGGAATTTAAGAGCATGTTTGTGATTACTGTCATTTATAAGAAAATAATTTGCCAACTGATTAGAAAGTTGAAGACCTTCTCAAAGCATTTTTGCAGTGAAAGGAACATGTTCCACTTCTGTTTCATTATCTTTTTCTACATTTTCTTCTGTATCTAAACTTTTATTTTTGTCTTTAATTTTTTAATTTTCAATTCCATTTAAAAATCAAATTTCATTTCACTGCTATTACTCACCTTTTAAAAATAAACTTGTGGACACTAAATGATTACTAATTAATTACATTTTTTTTAAAAAGCAAAAACAGAATGTGATTTAAAATGCAAAATTAACACGCCCAATGTTTGAACAAATTTACATTATAATCTTGTAAAATTTAATGTGTATATACATAAAATGTGGAAATCATGATTTTAATTTCATTATTGCATAAAATTTTACTATTATAAAGCACTGAAAATATTGAAATTACAAAGATGAAAGTCAAATTCCAATAATGTGCTATTACTTTTAATATAACGTAAGTGCACAAAATTTATTATTTAAAGTAATAACGCATTATCGGACTTTGACTTCCAGTGAAACACGAATCACGTAACTTCAAAATCTTGTTAAATAAGTCCATGTAAAAAGAGACCCAGGTGTATAGATAGTAAAAAAAATAAGAATATAAAAAAAATATTTACAATTATGTTTATTTTACATTCAAATATCAGCCTTTCAAGCTAATTGAGCATGCGCGTTTTGAGAGTGTTAAATATATGAATACTTTCCTCTTCAATCCAAGATATAGTATTTATGCAGGAATAAAAAGGATCCTCTTACTCCTATGACTCAAATTCTTTTATATGAGCAAATCTGAAGAACTGTTGAGGAGAGCATGAGTAGAATTTTCACTTTAAATTACTATTTACAATGTTTTTTGACTGAATCACATTGGTGAAATTGCTTAGAATTTACTAAATGCCATTCTTACTGAAACTTAATTATGAGTAAATAAGCAATTATTTTATCTAGCACCATGTTTACAATTATATTACATTCAAATATCAGCCTTTCAAGCTAATTGAGCACGCGCCTTTTGAGAGTGTTAAATAAATGAATACTTTCCTCTTCAATCCAATATATAGTATTTATGCAAGAATAAAAAGGATCCTCTTACTCCTACATCTCAAATTCTTTTATATGAGCAAATCAGAAGAACTGTTGAGGAGAGCGTGAGTAGAATTCTCACTTTAAATTACTATTTATGATGTTTTTTGACTGATTGACGTCGGTGAAATTGCTTAGAATTTACTAAACGTCATTCTTACTGAAACTTAATTATGAGTAAATAAACAATTATTTTATCTAGTGTCATGTTTACAATTATATTACATTCAAATATCTGCCTTTCAAGCTAATTGAGCACACACCTTTTGAGAGTGTTAAATAAATGAATACTTTATAAACTCTTGGAGTCTTATTTTAACAAATAGTAAGTTAAGGTAAAATTGATGGTGTTCTCTGATTTGAAATTGAATAGACTAAAAAAATAGCATCAAAAATGATGGTATAAATCAGAAATCTTTGAAAGTATAGTATTAAAAGAAATAGGCATTTAATTAGAGAAAAAGCTTTAATAAAATTTTATATTTCATGTAACTGTAAGGATGATGATGATGATGATGATGATGATGATGATAATAATAATAATAATAATAATAATAATAATAATAATAATAATAATAATAATAATAATAATAATAATAATAATAATAATAATAATAATAATAATAATAATAATAATAATAATAATAATAATAATAATAATAATAATAATAATAATAATAATAATAATAGATTTTTACATGAAAAATAAATAAAAAATCATTAGGTTATCTAACTATAGTAATGTAGGAATGCAATCCACAGTTTGGAAAAAAAATTGCTTATTCATTAATATTTACGATTAAAACTGGTCATAAGAACATACTATTTTTTTAAAAAATTCGATTTTTTTTTTCAGAAAAACTGTTCAGAGTTAGGTTATTTCTTGTTAATAAAGTGATTTTAACATTTTGTAAAAAAATCTTATAATATAATTACTTAAAAAATAAAAGCATTGACAACGTGAGAATAATTTGGGTCTGATTAGAAAGTTTAGCATCATTACAGTTTTAAAAATATAAACTGGCCATATTAAGCTGTTACAAATAAAATAGAAAATCATGCTCAAACAGGATGTACATTTATCAATTTCATTAAAGAAATTAAAAGTAAAAAAACAATAGTGATGAGGATGATTCCTGTTGTCTACTATGAACAAAACGGAAATTATCTTGATTTTTTTTGCAGATAATATAGAGTTGTTGTTTTTTTAGTAGTGTAAAAATTAGATTATTAACAGATATTTAGAGGTAGAAAAAAAGTACTTTAAATTCTAACGTGGGGGATTGAAATATTTGAATTTAAAGGGAGAATACAATTTAAAAATACAAAGTAGGAAATATTTATCTTGGCAAAATATAGACTAATATTTATTTAAGTAATGTCTTATAAAATAGAAAATATATTGAATGCAATTCTGGAATCTTTGTCAAATTATCATCAGAAAGCATGGTATTAACTCATAATAATAAAAAGTGGATAAAAACCATTTCTTACTTTGTGTGAGAAAGGTATAAGAAACTTAACTAGAGAAATATTATTCATTATTGGATAATTTTTTGTCTAATAAATGTCAAATAAAAATTAGTAATATACTTTTATCAACTGAATTATGTCAATGTTGTGAGGTCAGCACATTTGACACTCATAAAATAAACTGTAGTCATTAGCTATTCATATATATTGTAACTTACAAATAATATGAAATAATTAATCAATCAAATGGCTTTGTGAAAAAATGATGGCAAACAAGTTGGTATGTGATTTTAATGCATTTTTGTAAGTTTTTACTTGTGTGTATGATCTATCAGGCTGCCATTAGGCTATCTAAACCTAGACAAACTTACATTTGATACCTTCTTATAGATGTACCTGGTTTGAACCCATTTGGTACAATATTTATAATAGGGTGTAGGATTTTATATTTTAGAACCATATCACATTTGCACTAACATTAAAAAACATCCTCATGTTTTAGTTTTGCATATAAAATTTTCAGACAAATTATTATTTAAGATTTTAATATCATAAGTGCATGTTTAACACTCTCATAAGTTTGACTATCTCGGATTAAACACTATGGGTTTATCAGTTGCAATTGACTAGATTTTGTGTGGTGTTTGATGACCTTAAATGGTAGTCATTATTTATAATGATGGTTCACCAATAATAAATATATACAGTAAAAACCATTATTCATATGGCCATTACACACATTTATTTAGATTATTGATTGACAATATGATGATGATGATAATGAAACTTCCATATACAGGTTTATAACTAATTCACAACATAAAATTTAACTTTTCTAAAACTATAATTATTTACTTAAACATTATTATATTTAAATAGTGACTTAATGATTGATATTCACCAGTGATGATGATGGTCATAACTAATCTCACAACATAAAATTTAGCTTTTTATAAACCTATAATTATTTACCCAAAACCTTATTATATTTAAATTATGACTTAATGATTTATATTCACCAGATGATGATGAATGATCATAATTAATAAGACAATGAATAACTCTTAATAAAGATAGATGCCTTTTTTTAATAAAAGCAATTTAACATTTACTACTTATTAATCATTAATAATAGATATAGAAAATTATATAATTTATAATGATAAATTGTTTACATTTAAAATAATAATATTAATAATACTAAAAAATGTTTCCCTTTCCCTTAATGATATGTAATCAATATTCATGTGATGTAAGGTGATGTGTGAACATTAATTTTTATAGAGGATAAAGAAAAATCTTATATCCTAAAACATTTTATTTTTAAAAAAATAAACATTCTATGCATGCACATACTTATCTAATGCATATAACATATACATTTTCATCTTTATAAATTTAAACATATCACATAAAAAAGAAATGATTAGAGAACGGTTAGTCAGATTATTGAAAGATAAGAACATTTCAAGAAATAAGCTGTCCTGCGATCAAGGTCATTAACTATTTTTAAGAAATCCAACTCACTTAAAGTTAAACTTTCTACCAATTTTTAACACTCATGCTCAACAAATATACATGTAAGTAAGCATAATTATATCACTATGTGTGTATGTGTGTCAATTCCCATTATAAATATAAATAACTATTAAATACTTTTGACATAATATATAATATAAATCAACATAATTTCATAATTTTGAATCAATATATGACAATAAATTTTATAAAAATAAATAAACACATAAATGGTTATGTGTAATAACTTAAAAATACATAATTCCTCAATAATGCAGTAGCTATTATTACTAAAAAATTCTTTAATTTATTTTCATTTTATGATTCAGAGATTTAAAAAAAAGATAAATGGATTTGTTATTAAAAGATTTGTTAATAGTCAGTCTTTGAGGCAAGGACAGTTTTCAATTAGTTAATCTAGGTGCAGTATTGAGAAGAGATTGAAGGAGTATGAATTTCTATATAAGCATGTAAAATGTAAAAATAATGGTGATTTAATAGCTCCTTTTTTGTCTTTGATCATGAAAAAACATGTAAATATAAATTTAAATTTGACTTTGAAAATGTGAAAATTCTTCTTGGAAAGAGAAGCCATAATAAAAGAAAAATTAAGGAGGCAGTTTTTTTATAATAGGAATAAATGCATTTAATAAATAGACAAGCTGCTAACATTAAAATATGAGATTCATGGAATTTGAAATGATGACACTTGCTTCCACTTTTTTTTTTTTAATTTAATGGCAGTTGACACAGGCTTAAGAAATTATCTGAAAGTACTTCTGCGGATTTAAGGATTGTTTATAATAGTGTGTTACCATTAACATTATATATATATATATATATAATTATTATGTTGATATATTTATAAGTTGTTGTTATAATATAATAAAGATTTATATTATATTTTATTGATTATAATATAAATAACTTAAAGGAGTTTATTCCTTAGAATTAAGTAATTACTTAATAAATGTCAAGAATGAGGTATAAAGCATATTATATGTTTGCTTAAGTCCCAAATATGCATTATTTCTTTTTTGAATTATATTATAATCTGTGCAGATTTATTAAGAAATTAAATTACTTTAAGTATCTTTTTTAGAATGTTTTAAGAGTGCTAATAAATGAACAGGCATATGGTAGTTTTGCAGGAAGTAACTATAGAATTGTGTGTATTTTTAAGTTATTAATGAATATTATATTTAGCCTGAGGAATGTGTCTTTATGAAGCATATACATTTATTTATGCTTTGCTGTATGTTTTTATATGAATGCACTTCTGGTTTTAATGGCTATCCCATCTACTTAGTTCAGACAGCTCTTAAACTGAAACATGTGGTAACAGATGGTTTTTATAAGCTGCTCTGATCACCAAACTATATTTTCAACTGATTCACAACATGCCATATGATCCACAGAACCAACTACTTTGTACTGAATCATCTTATTAACTTCACATTTGAGAAACATCTTTTTAGTAATATATAATTTTATAGAATCTGAAGTGATATTACAAAGCTCCAGTTCATCTCTCCAAAATATAATGTAATATTTCAGCATTGATCTGAATATGTAATCGAATTTTGTATGCATCTAATCTGCTTGGAGAGCCTATTGCAGCTCATTATGTATTATTAAATAATCTTTTACTATATATTGTGATGATAAATCTTCATTATTGCACTGAATAAACCATCACAAATCTATTAGGAAGGGCGTAGTAAAATTAAAGCATGATTACAAACTACAGATTATTACAATTGTAATAAACTCTTTTGAAATATAGTGCATCAGATGAGATACTGTTGTCAAGCATGCTTCAGGGGGATAATCTTTAATTTTTTTGTCATTACTCTAAAGAAATTTGGATGGAGTGTGAAAATAGCAATTAAAATGAGCAAGATTATATATATACTGGAGAGTCAGAAATTTATTATAATTATTGTATGAATGTTGGCAATCATGAATTAAAAAATAAAATATGACAGCTCTGCAAAAGTTCACGGCATGATAATATTTTTTTCTGATGTTTTTTATTTTGTTTTATAATAATTGCAATAAAATATAGATAGTTGTTGATAAATTTGTTGTGGTACTATAGGAAAATAGGAAAAAGTAAATAGGTGTCAAGGACATAATACTACAGACCATTTATTTAGAAAGAAGGTGACATGAAAGAGAGAGAGGGGTAAGAGAGGAAATGTCAGAGAAGGAGACTAAGAGCAAAGGAAAGACTTTAATATCAGGTAGAAAGCTAGTAGAGGTTAGTAGCAGTACAGTTGAGGAGACTGAAGAAGTAAATGCTAGCCAGCATGAGCCCATGAAGAACCCAGTGCATCAAGTGGAGCCAACTAGAGTGGCAAAGAGCAGGGTTTAAAAGGGAAAGCAAGTGAGGACATGAAGAAGATGCTGGCAAATATGTTCAATGTGATGGTGCAAATGTTAATGAGAGAGTGAAATGATGTTAGAGACACAAAAACAAAAGAGTAAAATAAAGTTAAAGATAGAAAAACAAGAGAAGAAAATGAGGTTAGAGACAGAAAATAAAGATTAGATTCAAGCCTTGGGTAAAAACATCGAAATATGCCAGCAAGAGGGGGGCAAAATAAGACAAAGCATTCAGGCATTAAAACAGAAAGTGAAAAATTTGAGCATGGAGTAATAAAATGGTTATGACAGAACCCTTGCTGATTTCTCAGAATGTTGGTAAATCACAAAAAAGAAACCACTGAGGCTGTACAGACATTAAAGGAGGAATTTATACTGACCCTAGCCAGAGTAAGTAAACAGAAAACAATATTCCAGGATGTATTATCTCAAGTCCATGATGACTTAGAAGGACCTAGGCACCAGAAGGAGTATCAAAACATCAATAGCTGCACAAGAAATGGCTCAAGTAATAGATGATCTGCAGGGGTTGAGACAGTAAATGTTCAAGGCAAAAAGTGTCATGGTGAAACCTTTGTTGTCAACTCACAATTTGTAAGACAGATAGAGGTTAGAAGTGTGATTAGAGCAGAGGGTTTAAATTCAGACATCATGATAAACCAGCCTCAGATTGAACAAAGAAAGACAAGAAATGGGAGGGGTAGCTAGAGCCTTACAATAAGATGACAGGACCAAACATGTAACCCAAAGTAGGCAGATCTGATTTAAGGGTTTTTTGATGGGGATTCAAACCCTGTATTACTTTCGGAGCCAGTTTCCAGCACCAAAATGCATATGGACAAATTTATTCAGGTCAAGTATTTCAAAGGAGATGTGAGTGAGAACCCCAAGTTACTCATAGATAACCTATGGTAAATATTCAGGTTATAGAAAAGTCCAGCACCAGACCATGTAACTCTTACCATCCATATATTGCAGGAGCATGCCAAATTATGGTAGGACTATTATGAGAATAAATGCCAAATGTTTGATCAGTACTCTGCCTCACTATTAAAACATTTTGAGTGAGGAGTGGCAGGATAGTATCTATCTTGCCATTCTTGAATAATCCTTTGGCTCTATAATTAAGGAAACCCATGCCCAGTTTTTTGTCAGGCAGGTGGCCCACCTGACATTACTAACAGATTTCCCATTTACTCAGACTCAAATAGTTCAGGTCATCCATCAAAATATGCCACCATAAGTGCAGCAGATTATGGTGGGCAGCAGGGTGATGAATGTCAAGAAGAGAGTCGACTTCCTCATGACCATAAATTACAGCCCATGCATAAAAAACCCTGTAACAAAGTTCACAAACTAGAGTGAGAAAAGTATCAGACAGTGTCTGTAGTGTGTTATTCACTGAGAAACTCCCAGAACTATGGATATAATGGACCACCCAGAGTTAAAAAGCCATATACAGTATCCTGGCCAGCTTATCCAGGAATTCCAAGAAAAGATAGTTATAATTTTAAAGTGCAGATTGTACTTATGTAGAGTAGTTAGTATAATAAGTTTGTACAAAATTAACAAAGCGTATGCCAAACTTGAATGAGAAGCTATAAAGATACACAGAAATTATTACGTGCTAAGCGCTTTCGAGGTCTTTTGCCTCATATTCATAGCAGTACTGTGAGCTGCAGAATGAAAAAACAGGGCAAGGGAAACAAAACAGTATGCAAAGCATATGCAAATGAACTAGATAGTCCAACGTTTGGAGATGTCAAAGCAGGTATCTTGTCTATTGATGGAGTTATTATTGCCATTAATAAAATATGCTTCTCTGATTTTCCGCTTGATGTCATTTTTCTATTGGAAGGGCACAGTGTTTGGTGAGGAGTTGGGGCAAGCACACAAATAGTTAGGCAATACTAAATTTAAAAGTTAAAAATTCCTTGTGTAAGAAGAAAGGTATGGGAATAATATAATTCATAATTGCAGTTAAAAAAGTTAAGTAAAGTCTTTTTTTTTTCTATTTTTTCCTGAGTTCACTGATATAAAATGTATTATTTAGCCTTCATTCAGTTTCACCTAATGCTTCATAGTAGTATCTTTTTCTCAGTTCAAACTGATCCAAGTCCATGTTTGTAAGTTTCTAATATTTTAATCTATACTAGTAGCAAATATTAAGGTTGCATGTATATGTTTGTATGCATATAATGTATACCCAGTTATAAATTTAAATATAATACAATTTAAATTAAGTTGTGTGATCATTGTTATATGTGTGTAATTACCTACATATATATGTGAAAGAAGCTATCATGCAATAGATTTAAAAGCATTACAACTCTTTTAAATGAATATAAATTTGAATTATTGTTATTTAAAAACTCTTTATTTAAAGGCATTATTCTATAAAATTTAATTCCTGTGGTGGTCACACACACACATATAAGAAAAGGTTTACAAACTTAAACTCTTATAAAAAGGTTATCTGTTTTTATAAAAAAACGTATGTTATTCTTAGAAAACCACCTTTAAGTAATTAATCAAATTTAATGTCTTTTTAACATAAAAACTAGGAACAAGGAGTTACCAGTTTGACCATTATTGTTTTAGCCAAAGAAATGATCAAAGGTTTCATTTTTACATTTTTTTAAAAAAAAAAATATTGATGAAAACATTGTAGAATATTGTAAACAGGACACTTGAATGACAAATTCTCCTGGTATAAATAACTACATTTTGCTAGGAGGGGTTCAATTTGTTCATGTTTTGAAGTAATATTTGATGTGTAATTGATGTCAGTCATCTATGGCTGACTGGGAAATGGAGAGTGGCAGCCAAGGCCCAACATTGTTGACTCTCTTTTTGAGAGATTTGTCTGTGCAGGTAAAAAATGGGGTTCAAAAACCCAGCCTGCCTAGAAAATATCAGGAACAGATCAGCCCAGCTGAAAATTATGGTAATCAGCTACCTATTAATCCATAATGTGCACAAACATCTAAACTATAATGTTCTAATAATTAAAACTGATTTAAACCGTAAAATATGATTTAAAATTCTGCTAAAATTAATATATGAAAACTTGCCTATTTATGATATTAAAATCTGAATTCGAAATGCTTTTTAATAATTTATTTAGTTATTATTCGGTCACTTGACAATATGTGGTCATGCCTCTTTTATTTGTTTTATATATGCTTATTTTATAATTTAAGCTATGCCCAGTTCAGAATGGAGACTGAATCTATGCATAAAATTTGAGAGGGAGATGAATAGAGGCTATCTCATAATTAAGTAATGTTGCTCTTTAACACACACACATAAATTTTCACTCTGAAAACCTAAAAATATTGTTAAGCTATTATTATTATTATTATTATTATTATTATTATTATTATTATTATTATTATTATTATTATTATTATTATTATTATTATTATTATTATTATTATTATTATTATTATTATTATTATTATTATTATTATTATTATTATTATTATTATTATTATTATTATTATTATTATTATTATTATTATTATTATTATTATTATTATTATTATTATTGTTGTTGTTGTTGTTGTTGTTGTTGTTGTTGCTGTTAGAATTAGGTTTGCAAGTTAATAAAGTAATTAGTTAATAAATGCAAGAATTAGTTATTAAGCATATTATACATATTGCTTAAGTTCCAGATATTATTTAGCTCTTTTTGAATTATATTATAAACAGTGCAGATTTACTAAGATCCCTTTTAGCATGTTTAAGAGTGCTATTTATGAACAGGCATATTGTAGTTTCATGGAGCGAAACTATTGAATTTTGTGTATCTTCAACTTATTAATTAATATTTTATTTAACATGGCGAATGTGTATTTGGGAAGCACATACATTTATTTACATGTTGCTGTATGTTTCTAATATGAATGGGTGCCTGGTTTTAATGCTCCACCCCATCTACTTACTTCTGACAATTCTTCTTTAGAATTTGAACACAAGGGTCTAGATTGTTTCTATAAGCTTCTCCAATAATCAAACTCTGTGTTCAATTTATTCACAGCATGTCTTATCTTCCATGTGAAGTACATACTTGGTACTGACTACCCTCATTAACTACACATCTGAGATGCACATCTCTCTAGTAATATATATATATATATATATATCTCTCTAGTAATATATATATATAACTCCATAGTATCTGAATATGTAATCTGATTTTGTATATATAAAATCTACATAGACAACCTATTGCATCTTATTGTGTATTGTTAAAAGATCTTTTATTAAATATTATGGTGATAAATCATCATTTTTGCATGGAATTAACCATTCAAGCCTAATAGTAGGGTGTAATAAAAATAAGGCATGATTAAAAACCATAGATTATTGAAATTAGAATAAGCTCTTTTGAAATATAATAAATCAGATGAGATACTGTTTTCACGTTCACTCATCATTGTTTATCCCCCACATGCATCACTCAATACCCCCTTGTTTTTAATTTATATTTATAAATTAAAATATATTTAATTATAATAACTGTGTTGTGTATCATTCATAATACATCCCAAATCTTAGTTAATTCTCTTAATATTAGTTTAACTTTCTGATATATGAATTATTTAGCCAGCCTAAATATGTGCATGTATTAATTAATGTATTAGTAATTTAGTTAATATTCTCTGAGACTCTTACTCCACTGTTTGTTATTGCCTGCATGCAAACTATGAAACTCTGAGTGTAACCTCTTATATGTCATTCATAGGGTAGTAAGTCATGGTATGTTGGTGGAAGATCTAAGATATGATCTCATTCAAGGTCTCAACTTCTCATCTAGATCAGCCTTGATATAATTTGCCAGGACTCTGGATATTGTTATGTGAATGTACAAATGTGATCATTACAACATGGACATGATTAATTTGTTATTTTCTTGGCTCACAGTAATTCCATGTTACAAAAGCAAATTTCATCCATCACTTCCAATTAAAATTTTCAGGTGAAATTAACATAGACAGAGTTTCATGCTCTTGGTTGAAGAAAATATGCAGATTGCTTTATGGTATAACTTTTTCTTCTCGACATTTTATTTTAGTGAAGTGAAAATACTAACTTAATGAAAATATATAACATTATCAATTACAAAAAAAAAAAAAAACTTTTATATAAAAAATGTGTATTTTTTAGTGAAGTGAAAATACTAACTTAATGAAAATATATAACATTATCAATTACAAAAAAAAAAAACTTTTATATAAAAAATGTGTATTCCTATTAATAAAAATACAGTTTTAAAATACCTTCAACCAAATTTTTATTTTTTCTGTGGAATATTTTCTTTGCAATTATAATTTCAATTTTTATTTTATTTGAGTTTGGCATCTAGATGTGCACATGGAGAATTTGTTATTTTCTTGATTTGCAGTAATGCAATGTTAAAAAAAGAAAATTTCATCCATTACTTTCCATTAAAATTTCCAGGTGAATTTAACATAGCCATAGTCTCAGGCTCTTGGTTCAAGAGAATGCTGTAGATTTCTTTACAGCAGGACTTTTTCTTCTCTACATTTTAATTTAGTGAAAGCAGGTTACATGGAGGAAAATGTCTAGCTTTTAGCTTAATTTAGCACATGATTTTTATTGTAGAAACCATTTTATGACTAAACTCAAACTATGCGAAAAGCTTGGCTAAAATTTCAGCTATTCTTTTCTACAGCTTAAGTAAAAGTTCTGCTATTTTATATAGTTGCTTTGTTGGTAATTCTATTTCTTTCTGCTTTATCATCTGGATTAAGAGTTGACTGCTCTCTTTTCATCTGCTAGCTAAGGAATAATTCCTTCTAATTAGACAGTTGGGTATTCTGACTTACTCACACACCCATTATTTTTTTAGAAAAATATTGCCTACAAGCCAATCACAGTCTGTTTCTACATGGATAATTTTTATAACAACCAAATTAGGTAATCTTTCACACATAGAATTTGTCAGTATTTCCCTCCTTAATCATAGACATTAAAAAAAGTCAAAAACTTAAATTAATATCATAAAATTGTTGACATTTATTTCTAATTAAAAAAAAGTATCTTGCAAAAAAACAGGATAATCAATAAATTACACTGATTTAATAATAATAATAATAATAATAATAATAAAAATAATAATAATAATAATAATAATAATAATAATAATAATAATAATAATAATAATAATAATAATAATAATAATAATAATAATAATAATAATAATAATAATAATAATAATAATAATAATAATAATAATAATAATAATAATAATAATAATAATAATAATAATAATAATAATAATAATAATAATAATAATAATAATAATGTGTATGGAAAAATCAAATATTATTTTTTCCATTAATTAAATAATTTGATATTTAAAGTAAGAAACATGCTACCAACTATTTAATTATTTTTTGCACAGCTATGTAGTCAATACATTGAACCAGACTGTCATCTGATTCAAGTGTTTTATTACCAAAATTAAAAAACTTTTAATTTTCATTAAATTTCTAATGTTTTTTTTTTTTTTTTATATTTAAAGAGTAAGTGTATTAAAACTCATACTCACTTATATGTAAGTAGATCAGTTTAATATTTTTTAAAATAGTTTTTTGTTAGTGCTTGTTTATACATTTTTTAATCAAATTTATTAAAACAAGCAGACATGTTGATTACATTCCTGTCTCTTATTTTTATCAGTTCTAATTTAATTATAAAAGCAGAGATTTAATTTTGTATTGTAGTTTTAGTTACAATAATTCCTGGTTAGAATACTTAATTATATTGAGCAGAATGTTAAGATTTGACCTGTCCTTATGCATAGAATTTGACAACAGAAAAGGTTTTCACAGAATATGTAGCCTTGTATAAATTCCCCACATATTTTGGGACAATAGTTGTTACTTATTATTGACTAGACAAACTGAGTCTCAAGTGAGTTTCAATATTCTTTTACACACTTTGATTTCAGCCTGTTGAGATTCATATAGTTTGGTAGCAGTTCAAACATTTGGTTTCTTTAAAAGCAAAATTTGCAGTTATTAAAACAATTTTGCTTTGCAGAATGTCAAAGTATAACATTCTATCTCATGTCATCATCAAGATGTTTTGCTAGCTTAACCCAGGGATGAATCCCTAAATTCCAACTCTCCTTGAGTCATGGCATAAACATCTAGAACAAACCAGAATCTCTATCCCTCTACCTTGCTGCTATCAAAATTCCTGGAATATGAACTAATACAAAAGTACCCACTCTACACAAACATTGCTTTACCGTAAGGTAAATTATTTTTTTTATTCTAACCATGGTAAATTCTTTTAATTAAATGTCTGCTCAATCTTAAACATAAATCTGTATTCATAATCAATAATTAACTTCATATTTAATATTTGTTGTGTTTCTATTGTATTTTGTAGTGTGTCTTGCAATCTTAGTTTTAAGATTTCAAGTTTGCTTTCTATTTAGTTTATTGGAGAGTGACCAGTGAGTTTTTATTAAATTTCTGTGTCTAAATTTTTATTAATGCTTTAGCAGTTGTGTATATTTTGAAATGCTTAGCTGCAATTATTTTATGATCCCATAATTGATTTTAAATACTGGATTTGTGCTTTTGAAAACCATGAAATCTTTTGGCTGGCAACATCTTGCATTTATTGTCTTAGTTTTCTGGTAATGGAGATTTTGTTTCTTCTTTTCTTATGTCTCTGAATTCAGAAACTGGAATTGTTTTTTTTTTTCTTTGTAATTTTATAAGTCACCAGCAGGAAGATAATATTTATCCCTTTGTAAATTACAGGTGGGAGAGACTTACATTTTGCTAACATATTTAATGCTTTAATATTTTCATACTCATGTGCATTCTCTGATAAACAAAGTTAGAAAAAAATCTAGAAATGTTTACATTTAGCTTTCCAGATTTATTGTTATGTTTATGTGTGATTTTAAAATTTATCAGAGTATGTATTCAGAATTTGTTTTGTAAGTTTATTTTTAATTATAAATATTTTATTTCTGTGATATGCTTGGTCAGATGTAATGGCTTTAATTATTATTAGTTTTGGCCAATTATTTGGTTAGGGAATCTCCAGTTAATTGTCTGTTTTTTATTTATTCTAAATCATGTTTTCTTTTATTCTTGGGATAAATCAATCATCTTTACTTTAAATATAGTATTAGATGCAGCTTCTACCAGCATATGAGTTCTTAGTCCTGACACAGTTTTTGGACCTTGAAAAGCTCGCTAGCGCTGATTTCGTTGATTTATTTCAAGAACGTATTGGTTTCATATCTGTGAAAGGAAAACCAATGTTTATGCGAATCCTTTGCTGAAAGAAATTTACTCCCTCTCTTTATAATTCGCTATTAGAAGATCAGTAAGTCTGCCAGAGCATTGCCTTTATGCTTTCTGGTACATGCCTGAGCTTACCCAATTTGTTATCTTATAAACTTTTTCATATAAGATATTTTCTCTTAAAAAAACTTTTTAAATTTTGTTTAAACTTAGTTTGGCTGATGTTTGTCTTAGTCTTCTTTTTCTCAATTGTCTAAACAATACTTAAGATCTCTTGTTTCTCCCTGAATCTAGTCAGCACAAACCATCATCATCCAATCTGATCACAGTAAATAAATTTGTCCAGATATATAGTGTGGCGACCTCTGTGATTAGGATAGATTGAGTGTCCAGTACTATATATATATATTCCACTTCATCTTTTCTATTTGTATTTTTTTTTATAAAATCCATATTTGCTAAGCATGCTCTTATTTGTAAGAGAAGATTTTACTTTGACAGTGTTTATATTTTATAAAGAAAACTGATTTAAAAAAATAGAATCATGATTTTAAAATATTATGTATCTATCTTAATACATGTAAATTATGGAAAGTTGGCCATTCATATAGCAACGTTATTGTTGCATGACTTTAATGAGATTTTCCAAATGCTCCTGAGCTAAAAAAAAAAAAAAAAATCATTTAAAACACTTAAAATATTGTTTGTGGTCAAAATGTGCTGTGTTCAGGTAATAAATCAAGTGTTTTATTGACATTTAATGCCAGTTTATATAATTAATTATATGTTATAATCTCCACTTTAACGTTATAAATTTTAACCTATTTATATGTAAGTGTATTAATGTTTTTTTTTATGATATATATATAAGGTGTCTTAGCGGCTTCATCTATTCAACCTGAATTAACAACCTCCGGAATAACGACTACTACCATATCAAGTAAGTATTCAAATTTTATTTAACTTTTATGACACACAATTTTTTCAATGAAAATTTATTTATATACAAATATTTTACTTTTTGTCTACTTAACACTATTTTATATATGTGCTAATCAGAATGCTGAAAGATTTTATTTTATTATTGTAATGATACAGTTTGATTTTTTTTTTTTTGTTTAACCTAAATGGATCTAAGTAGGACAAAGTTATAATATTCATTCTCATATGTTGTTTTGGCTACAACTATTATTTCTACGATTTTTGATTTTTATAACGTAAACACCGATTCCATTTTATAGAAATAACTATTAGTTGAATTATTATTAATTTCATTACTAATATTTTTAATAAATTGTTTTATATCTTAATATAAATATTTTTAAAACCGTTAGCCGAATTTCCTTACTTATTTGTCTATATATTTTACATACATTAAGATTTAATATTTTAAAATCATTTATTTTATATTATGACTTACATCTATATAAGTGTTAATTAAACTCGCATTATATTTTCTATTCTTTTCTTCAACAAAACAACGATTTTTCATTTAATAGAATAAATGGTTTAATTTTTTGTTTTCATTTTCTTTAACTTAAAATAATTAACAATTGATCTCTCTTTTTACAGTACTTTTAAACAAATTTATGATTTTTCCTTCAATTGAGTATTATTTATATTGAAAATCATAATTGACAGAAACAAAAAAAAAACATTACTTTGAATAGTTGTAAAAATCCATAGATAGATACATTATGTAAATATATATTAAGTTGATTTATATTTATAAAATTCTGTCAAAGTCTTTGATCAAATTGTTCATTGCGATTTATCTTTTATAGTCAAAATATATAATAATAAATAAAATACACATTTAGAATAAATGCGTAATATATTTATCATTGTTATTAATAATAAACATTCTGTACATTGACATTGGAAACATTGATAAAAAAATGAGTGATGGGAACAAAATTTACACACAAGCTTCAGAATATGAGATAGACAGAAATATTAAATGAAAAACAAAAACTTAATGGAATTATTTTTCTGACATTTTTTATGCTAATAGATTGTAAAATGATATTATTTGTATTAGTTATTTTTAAAATTGACTTGGTAGAAAGAAGATCATCTACTGATTTTAATAACTCGTTGTTGTTGTTATTATTATTATCATTATCATCATCATCATCATTATTATTATCATCATCATCATCATCATTATTATTTCAGTTATAATTATATTAAAATAGAACTGGTACTAAACTTTTCTTTCTAAATATAAACATTTTTTTTTTTAAATTTGAATCATTCACAACTTGAAATGGATTGCTTTTATTTCTGTATGGAAACATTCTATGCTTATTGGGTCTCTTAGTGAACACATTTTACTTTAAAATATTACAAAAATAGACCACTCATTTTAAGGCAAACAGGTATTTTAGTATGTGTTTTTTATTCATAATATTGAGATTATCAGTCGTATTGAAAAAAAAAAAAACCCATAATATCTGGGTTTTTTTTTTTGAAATTTGCATTAAGATTTTTGAAATACAGACATTCTTATTCCTGTAACTTAATTATAAATATAAGATATTTGAACTCTGACTTTCAAGCAATCTTCTACTATCCACAATATCTCAAGCTACTGATACACATTACCACACATATGTAGAAAAGATAAATGATTACCAATTTACATATTTCATGCTGAAGCAGCACTCATCAGTTGGTTCAGATTATCATCTCCCACACATATAAATAATCAGGGCTCAGTTTAGATTAAGATGGCATATCTTATACTTTAATGGACATGCTTCAATATACTCCAATCTCCAACTCTTCAGTCATACATACCATTGATAATCTGATGGCAGAATACCCAAATCCCATGCTGATGCCAATGTTGTTATAATGGATACTGTTCTATACATGACGAATCAGAGTGACATGACATCACCAGTGGCACAACAAAAATATTGGCATTAGCATGGTATTTGGGTATTCTACCATCAAGTTTTCGATTGTATGGATGGCTGTAGAGTTGGAAGTTGGAATAGATTGAAGTTTTCCATTAAATTATAAAGATGTCTTAATATATATATATATATATATGCATGTGTGTGAGATGATAATGTCAACAAACTGATGAGCATAAAATACATATACTGGTGATTATTTATATTTTCTACATGTGTATAATCATATGTATCAGTAATATGAGGTAGTGTGAATAGGTGAAGGTTGCTTGAAAGTCTGCATTCAAATCCCCTGTATTTACAACTAAGTTCCAGGTATAAGAATGCCTGTATTTAAAATCTTACACATGATGCCTGCATTCTGCCAATCCCTCTTCAAATGGATAGGGTCATTGGGGTCAGAGTAATTAGAGGTTAACATAAACATAACAATATTGGCATCTGCATGGTATTTGAAAATACTATCATCATATTTCCAATGGTATAGATGGCTGAAAATTTGGTGGTTAGAGTACATCGAAGCCTGTCCATTAAAGTATAAATATTTGTTACCTTAATATACACTGAGCACTTTATATATATATATATATATATATGGGAGATGATAATCTGAACCAACTGATGAGTGCTGATTGGTGTTTATTTATTTTTTTCTAAATGTCTGTGGTTGTGTGTATCACTTGTATGAGATAGTGTTTATAATATATAAAATATGAATTAATTTTATTTATGTTTATAAGTTCAATCTGATAAATATACTAGAAACGTTTATTGTCTATAGTTATATATTATATTATCTGTATTCCTTAAAATATATTGTACCAGTCAAAACATGTTTATCCATTTAACATGAGCTGGAACCCATAATAAGTACTTCAAACCCAGTCCAACCCGAGATTTAGGTCAGATACCAAACTGGATTCGACCCCACTCCATATGACTCAGATGAAACACCTAATGGATAACAGAACAATGATTGCACATAAGAATTTATTTTAAATCCAGCCCAGTAGCAGAGCAGAGAAGACAATTAAGCTCATTTACTTAACTTAACAAAAGCATACATATGGTTGTACATGTGGAAGTTGAGAAAAAGGAAATTGAACTACTCATACAAGTTAGACAATAACAAATTGTTCAATATAATGACAAATTATATACATTATGAATTAACTGTAAACATTAAAATGTGTGTGAATGAGCAAATGGTCTGCTAAGCTGTAGATAATTACATATTGTCATTCACCCTATTATTTCTTATATGCTCATTTATTAATTAAATAAGAGATATACATTAACACACATCTTTGGTGGGTATGGTAATAATATTCCAATCAATTATTAAAAAGATTACATAAAATTGCTATTAATGCTTTGATTTAAGATTCTGAAATGTAATGATTAACATTATTTTGGGGAGCGTTCTAAGATTCATTACAGATATAATACAAAGTATATTTATGCCATTGTGGTCATGAAAATAAATAAAACACATTTAAAATTGCATTTAATTTTATGACAAAATATTAATTGAAAAAAAAAATAACAGACAGAACTTTTGGCAGAGACGTTTAAAGATGTTGAATACGATGACAAAAATAACATTATTAAGAAAAGTAGTGATACTCAACATTTATATATATATTAAGCAGAATGCAATTTTAATAATAGAGCATTAAAATTGGTTCATGAAGCAAAAGAAATAATAATATGATGAGTGGCAGTACTAATATAATGTCAAAGAACTAAGAGGAAAGGGTCATGCTTATGTATGAAAATGAAGTTTAAGATCACCTTCTTGGGCAGTGTTTAAAAAATGTAGATAAGACACGTCATGGACATCACTGATGTGCAGAGGCTTTTTAAATGAAGAAAATGGTCCTGTGAAGGTCAACTATCCACAGAACAAGACTTGAGAAACATCTATGGGTTTGATCCTTTTGCAACCTCCAGATAAGAAACACGTGATATATATATATGTCAGTAACGCAGTATGGAAAGATGTCACTAACAACATCAAATATTATTTACTGCTTTAAAATAAATGCCCCTTGTTTGAATGCCATAATTTATATAAATAATATGCTATGTCATTAGAATATATATATATATATAGTGTAACGATATATAAATATGCCGTTACATTAATTTAAAATAAAATCTTAAAGTTCGCAAATAAAAAAAAATGTATTAAAAAAAAACTAAATGCTAAAATTAAAATGTTCATTAAACATATATATTAGCACAGACACTAAACTTTAAAAAATATATATTTTTTTTTATAAATAAAAAAAGGTATTTGAACGTACTTTTTTTATAAAAAAACATTTAAATATAAAAATAGTTTAAAAAAGAAATAAAGTAAGTAAAAATAAATATGTAAATGGAAATGATTGTTTATGGTTGTATGAGGTAAAAATCAAATCTTTTAATTGGCCAACTCACAAACTGAAGACAAAGCCTATTGTTAAAACATATTCGCCTATAATATTAAACTCAACTCAGATACGTTTATAAAAAGTATATTACTAATTTTTCAGGTTATGAAAGAGAACGAAAGTTCTTTCAAAAATAAATTGCTATTTATTTATTATAAAATATATTCAATTTTGCAAATATAAAGCAAATGTCTAAACAAAAAAGTGCTGACGCAAACGCTTGTTTTCAATGTTATGTTATGGAAAAGTAAAAATTTCTTTTTGCTAAATCTTAAATATTTTTACTAAAATCTTCAATATTTTTCGAAAATAATTTTGTTTTTTTAGTATATTTTTAAAAAGCTAGTTTAATTTCTCAAATTATATATTTTTAAAACTTAAATTGCATTCAAAATGAAAATCTCAGTGTTTTTCTTTATTTTCTTTGATCAGGCGGTTTCTTTGTTCTTTCCAGCCAATCAGAATGTCTTTTTCAGCTGAGAGCCAGCTGACAGCCAATCACTGACAAAGTTCTTTCTTTGCTTAGTTTAAAATGCGTTTTTTTTTTATTTTTTACTTGTAAAATAATTCGGAAGAGGGCACCATGTTACAGAACTTTTAAAAACCTAATCAATAACTGTCAAATGAATATTTTAGCATTAAAGCTAGCAGAATTAGAGTGACATCAGATGTCAATGAGAGGCCTCATAAGAGGTGGGAAAAGGGTTAATTATCCAAAAGCTGTGTAATTAAAAAGTCAGATGAAAAATAGAAAAGAGAAGTAAGAGATTTAGCTTGACCAATGGAAGCAAATAAAGGCCCAGACCATAATGAAAAAAATGGAACAGTGACATGTTTGTTCATGGAATCCATAGGAGGACTATGAAAAGAAAAATATTGAGTTCCAGTCAGTTTTTCCTGCTTTAGTTTTGAGGGTCGTGATAGGACACATGTATCACACACTCTCTCTATATTTTAAAAATGAACTGACTGTGATACCGAAATGAACCAGTTAATGCTACTTCCGGAACATCTGACCAGGTTTTCAAATAAAGACTCCGTGGGAATTTACATCAAGAGCAGTGATTTTTCTACTGTAAGCTATTGACACAAACTCTAAAATTTAAAACTAATTAAGAACTATCATTCAAGCTTATGGACTTCTATCTTACTTTTAAGTTTAAAATCAATTGATAATGTTTAAAATTTTATATGTTTTGCTTTGAAAAAAAAATCATTTCCATTTTATTATTTTTTTATTTGTATTAATACTTATCATATAAATTATTTAAATGCATGAAATTTAAAGTTGGTTATAGACGTTGCATAGATTCGTTAGCAGTTAATTATGTTGCTGTTTCATAGTTGATTGTAATATATAAGTCATCATGTCACTGCGGTGTCTTATGATGAACACCATTGGGTTTTTTGTATTCCCTATGCAATTGACATTATCGATGACTTTGTATTTTGATCGGTTATGTTTATTTTAGAATGTTTTTAACCGTAGAATCTGTGCAGCCGATCTGTACTCAACATTTTAAAACAAATTTTATAGAATTCATCTTTGCAAACATAATAAATGTTAAATTTAAGTCAGGCATGAATGGTTGTATAGATTTGTAAAGTTATATATAGTTTAAGGGAGGGTAATCTTAGGTTATTCATTTCGTAGTTGAATTAGTTCAATGGATTGGATATATTTGTGTAATTAGTAGATGTAGTATGAGATCTGCTATGGGCAGGATTGCACATATATGCCACACACCTTCTGTTTGTCTATGGATGGGTTTGTAAGTCAGCAAAAGACCGCAGTCCATTCTATGGAGTTTTTTGTTTATTGTTCTACTCACCAACAGATGTAGCATTCCTGTTGGTGGAGAGACAATGTCTTCTCTAACTCTACTTACTGTTCAGATGTACATTCCTGACAGTATAGTATTTTGTGTTGTCATATTTTCATGCTACATTGAATACATAAATGTATCAGATGGGTTGACGCCGGTTTGACTGCGAACTTTTTGGCCTTAGGTTAAATAAAGGATAGAACATTTTTCTTTTCAAATACAATCTATATAGTCTATTCATACTCGACTCACTAAATAAATATTAAACTCATTATTGAAATCTATTTAAATGTAAAATTAAAGATTAATATAAACATCTAAAATGTTAAACTTAGTCCTCAAATTAGAATGATTTTATATGTGCATAAATAAATATTTTTATGTATTAATTTCTGGCAGTGGCTTTTATTTTTTATTTTTATATTTGAGATATAAAGTTATATTTTATAATCTCTGCTGTTCCACTGAGCTAGTGACTTGGGCTAATGATCTAAATATTTAAATAAAGTGGAATCTTAACAACCCATATCTGCCTACTCTATAAATTTTTCTAGGTTTAAATGCCTAGATGGCACCCTGTAGAGCAGATATTGTAGATTGCAGTTAGATTCGATCTCCACTTGCTTTCCGATCATTACAGTAGAGAGAGAGATTTTATTTATTAAAATATACATTAAAATTTGATCACCCCTACTTTTCTGCTGTATTAAAAATGATTCAATTGCACTTTTGTGAAATTTATGATAACTAGAATATTTCAATTTATGATATTTTAAGAGTATGAAAAAAAATAACTAGCAGTTATATATAGAAAACAATAAACACCATTTCGGAATTGAATAAATAATATTTTAAATGATGTCAGAGTGTTAATTAGCTTGATTTTTGGATTCCCCAGGTATAATTCAGACTAAAACATGAACAAAATGTTGATTCATAAAAAACATTCTGGTGAGCATATTAATTAATAATGCATTATGTTTTAAGGGGATGATAATAAACTTATTTCATGGTGGTTTACTTAAAAAAAGGAGAGAAAAAAAAGAATTTCAGCTAGTCAGGTTGTGAGAGATTGGCACATTAATAATAAAAACATATATATAAAATCAAGTAATAAATAACTATAAATAAATGACCACACCAAAGTTAAGAAAAGTTAGAGAATATGAGATATGATTAGATTTATAAAATATCATTTGAAAGCAATTTACATATTAGAAAAATCTAAAGTTAAATAATA
Organism: Epiperipatus broadwayi; assembly: GCA_028023455.1. Classification (NCBI taxonomy): domain Eukaryota; kingdom Metazoa; phylum Onychophora; class Udeonychophora; order Euonychophora; family Peripatidae; genus Epiperipatus; species Epiperipatus broadwayi. The sequence continues at coordinate 3,681,979 of JAQFVV010012482.1, read as the reverse complement.
CATTTGGAGAAATCTTGAGATTAGGGTTTGAGATTAGATAGGTTAGATTTAATTTTAGGTAGCAGTTTGTAAATTTACTGTGCTCCCTTTTAAGAGTACATTTTCAAAGTACAGCATTTAATGAATCTATGTGAATTTTTCTTGGTGACAACCAGCTTCCAATAGCATTCCAGAGTTTATTTTAGGTTTTCTTTCATTTCAGGTAGCAGGATATTACAGCAGTAAAAAATGCCCCCACAAGTGTCAGGAAAGTGATTGGTTTTACCCAATTATCATTTTCAGATTTAAATGCAAGGTTGTTTATAACAGCACAGTTCTTTAAATAGTAGCTAATTTGATCATTGTCAAATTTGCCCATTTTATATATTTCTCAGGTATTTCTGGAATGCTTTTAATTTTTTTAGCTCTAAATCTAATCTCGAATCTAAAAACAATAATTACTTTTTCTTTATCCACAATTATTTTTGAAGATGCAATCATAAGATAATGTCCATAAAAAATTCAAATTTTTTTTTTTAGATTAGAAATTGATTTGACAAAAAATGCTTCTAACAAAAGTACAATCATTAATCTTAATCCATATTTTACTTTAAGAAAAAAAACTTTAATTAAAATTTTCTTACGTAAGATTAAGACAATATTATATTTTCATCCCTTTAATTATATATATGTCTAAAGGAGTGGGAGGGGATATAGGGTTTAAACCCAGGTTAGTAGATGAAACCATGAAGTACAATCTTGGGCTAAGATTGACTGCTTCATTCTTCCTTACATATAATGAAACAAAAAGCAAAAAAATGAGAAAAAATTGTCTTGACTAGGAGTTTTTACATGGTGGCAACAAAAGCAATGAAAAAAAATCAATTTAAATTTTTATGTATCCTTTATTATTTTGACCTTGTTTTATCTGATATTTCCTTTTTAAAAAAAAATCATCTCCTGCCTAAACACTCACTGCTCTTATTTTCTATTTATCTGTTTCTTGTTGAAAAAAATTGTTAATTTAACATTTTATTTAATATTTTAACCCTACTATATTAATTTAGTAATTTCTCCTTTTAGTTTTTCTTGGCTGCACCCCTACACCTGAAAAAGAAAACTTATAGTATGGCCATTATATGTTTAAAATTTTACATTATAGCATTAAATAAAAAAAAATAATGCTCTCAATGATTTTTATCTGAGTTCCAATCTTCCACTTCCAATGTTTTTGCATTTGACTCACTACTAGTTGGCAGTATTTCTTTAGTTAAGGGTGCCAGCCAACACTGAGTGATCAACAATTTAAAAATTATTTACCCCTTTATATATATATATATATATATTCTCATTTCACACATATAGGTATTCATTAAGTGAAAAAAATATTTCTATATAGAAATTTATGTATGCATGTATTATTATTATATAGTTTATAAATGATAAACTTAAGCAATATGTAATATATGGATTTGTTATTTTTTTATTAAATAATGTGTTAAATTATTTAGCTTTTATATTTTTATTAAATGAAGCAGACCAGAGAAAAACTGATAAGAAAAATGTGAAAGGATTAGTAGATAAAACCAGGCACACATGCAAAAGAGTGTGAATGAAAGAGTCCACCTGTTTTAAACATAAGACATTATTTTGCACTAGTCTTTATTTTTATTGACTTTGGAATGAACTGTTTTTTTATGTAATCTGCATTTTAGATTATCTTAGATATAGAGAAAAGGGAATGCTTTGATGGAATAAATAATTATTAATCTTTTTTTTGGTCTTTTCCTTAATGACTTGAGGACCGTCAACTTGTAAAACTTTGATCTTTGTCTCAAGATAACAGGATTTGCAGCTGGCCTTTTTGGTCAGAAATTTGAAATAAAAACCGAGTGAAATAATATTTGAGAAAAAGTTCAGTTTTTGCTTTGGAAATGAGTGAAAAAATATTTACTGAATGGCAGTCAGTTAATAATTTTAACTATGCAATCATTTTAAACTGAAAAGAGATGGACAGTTTTCATTTTTTTAAGAATGTGAGCTATTGATTTTTTTTCTCTCTTTAAAAAAAAAATCTAAGGAAGAAAAATGAATCTTGTTTTAAAATAAATACAGAAGATGTGCATATATATAAAGTAGCTCACACCAAGATTAATATAAAGTTTTTAAAATTATATAAAATGGTATTAATAAATATTTTCATTATGAAGGAAATAAACAGGATGCCTTGTTAAAAGCCCACTGCTTCTGCTCCCTAAAATCTGACAGAATGGGTTAAATGAATAATCTACTGTGGACTCATATACTGGTTCATAGTAACCAAAAGAATGGACAAATTTAAAACCAGCCACAAACATCATCTAATCATCATCTTTGACAAGAGAAGAAGAAAGAAGAGATGAATAAAAGTCATATATAGCCAAGTTTGATTAAGCTATCAATCAAATTTTTGTTAAAGATTTCCTCACAGTCATCTAAAGTGTCTACAATGATTTTTTAAAAAAGAAGTGGAAACAAGCCAGTCAACCAATTCATTGTTATTAAAAGTATCAACAATAAATAATTTTAAAGTTGTCGAAACAAGCAAGTCAATTAATTCATGTTTATTAAAAGGTATCAACAATAAATTTTCTTTTTAAATGGTAGAAATAATCAAATCAACCTATTGAAGATATAACTAGGCCATTAGTCTGAAAATTCAAATTTGAGACATTTATAAGAAGTGAAAATAATCAGGTAACTATGAACTTTCATTGACAAATCTTTTATTCTTACTTAATAAAAGTAAATCTTAATTTATTAGTAAAAGCATTTTTTTCTCTTGATACAGAAAACATTAATAGTTTATTCATTGATTATGTTATTCTTAGTAATACATGACAATACACACAGTTTAAAATTCATTAAACATAGTTTTTTTTTTCCATTATTTTGATTTTTTTTTATTGTTATTATTATATATTGTAATACTAAAATGTTATTTTTAGTTGTTCTTTATTGATTGTGATAATAAGCAACCCAGCTGAATATGCTTTATCATGCTTTTATTTATTTGTTTATTTTTTGGCATATTAGACTGGATATCATTTATTTTGTTACTCAGGGTTGCAATAATATTTTTATATATGCTTTGTGTATGAATCCATCATATAGGGGGATACATTTTAAACATATATGTTAACTTTACCAATGTGTGCATGTATAACTGCTTACGCAAACATGTCAAAAGAATAGGTCATGCATAATTAGTTTAAGTATAGGAAATTGTAGAGCAAGGCTTACATCAGAATGAAAGTGAAAAACACACACATTACATATGAAATTTATTTTTGTGATATGTAATAAATAGGGAAAGTTTTAGGTAAGCATTTATAGATTTTTTTTCTAATATCAGTTTAAGCCAGCTTATTTTAAAATATCAAAAATGACGAACTTGTATATTAAATTTATTTGGTTATGCATATATAAAATTTTGTATTAATTCTATAGTTAATTAATATAATAATAAAGTCAATTGTATAGTTATTAATTTGATTTTAAAGAAAGAAAGAAGAATAGTATTAATAAAATATAATTATATATCTTAATTGGTTTCCGAATTATTAAAATGGTGTATTTTTCTTGTCTTAATTCTATTGTTTTAAATGATCATCATCATCACTTGCAGATATTAAGAATCATCAGCACTCACAAATATTAAGCAAGCACTCGCAAAATATTAAGCAAGCTAGAATATTGATTTACATTTAAGTATTTAAGGATTGGGCTTTATGTCTAACCAAGTTTTAATAATTATAGGTTAATAATAAAAAGCTAAAATTATGAAGTGCCCATGAGTTTTGATCATCCTCATCAAAGATGGATATCATATTATTGATTAAAACATTGTTTAAACATAGTACTGTACATGAGTCATGATCACCATCATCATTAAATAAATTATAATCAGTAAATCTAATGTTTAACATAATATATTTAGTAAATAGGGTTTTATGGAAAGTTGAATATCACGTGGTGATATGCGTGATGATCAGTAATCATCACTGGTATTATTGAATCATAGTTTTAACTATAAAAGTATTTTAGTAAATAACCATAAACTTATATAAATGCTAGTGAATGTGATATTTAAATCCCATTTTGACAAAGGATGATTTTAAAAGTGCCTATGAATTTATAAAGATAAACTTATTGTTGTGAGTTCATTATAAAGCTATGGCTGATATCATCATCATCATCATTATCATCATTATCATCATCACCTTTACATTGTAATAAATAATTAAGTTAAGTAACTAGTCTCATGGCCATCCCCTTAAGTAATGGTCTTCACTATGTTTATTTGGAAGCCATTAATGAAAGTATTTTGTATCTGTTCATCAATATACTTAAACTGAGTTAGTAATATCTATAAGAGTCTTTGATCTATACATTTTGTGATATTGGGGTCTTATAATTTTATTGACATAGATAAAATATAAGAATGTCATTTTTTGTTCATTAGTCATCCAAGTCATATGTAGCATAAATATACTGAATGAGTTTGAACTCAGTACACTATGCACAGATAATATTTATCTAGATTTAGAACAATCTAGTGGCGCTCCTGGAAAACACATGTCCTCAGCTAACTGAATAAAAGTGATCCTGTCTCTTTTTCCAACATATAAACTTTATATAATATTTTTTATAGATTATCATAAATAGTACCAGGTGTGTGTGTATGTGACCATGAATGATCATATATACATGGAAAGAGGAATGATAAAGATTTTTTGTTAAAAGAATCTAGTATGGGAGATAAGCGAAAGGCACTCCAGGGATTTCACAGTAATTTTATTCAGTTGCTATATCTAATATGATTTTATTTAATAACAATGGCTAGTATGTTTTATTGTTCAAATGACTTCCCAATATCGAAAGATTTTAAATCTTTAATGATAATAGTTTTAATTTTCATTTTGTTATTTTAAGTGTTGAGAAATGGAATAATTTATTTATTTCATTATTAGCGTGACAGAATTAATGTTTAGGATAGTTGCAAACAGGCTATAATGTTATATTTAATTAATTAAAAAATATAGACACCTAAATAGAGCATGATATGCATATGTTCTTATTTATATGTTAGCGTCATCTTTATTTAATTATAAATTGTATTTTAGCTAACACAGTAAATTCATTTCTCATTTAATTTTTCTCGGTTATAAATGATGAACCGCTGGAGCATATCATATATCCTGTCTAGTGTTTAGTTATTAAATGATAGCAACTATCATTTTATCACTCATCTATATATTTATAAACGGTTACAAAATAGCAGCCTTTTTCATCATTACATTAATTTGCATGCTGTTACAAATGACAGATTATAAACATATTTTAATAATTAATAATTTCGTCTATTTTTATTTCTGTTACAAATGGTTTTCTATTTTTATTTCTGTTACAATATATATATATGTCTGACTGACAGTCATTGGAAGGCAAAACATTTTTTTATCATTGGAAAAAAATTTACATGGCTTATCTGTTTACACAGGTACATACATTCATTTCACATATGCAGGTGATTACATTGAAAATAAATTACATATGTATTATAATTATGGTTGTAGTACATGGACCTTTAAATATTTTTTAACACAAAAAAACATAATTTTTTATTTATGTGCATTTAAAACCAGATACAAAAAAACTTTTCTATTTATGGATGTAGCACCTTGGCTTTAACTTTAAAGAACGCAATTTAAACTTTGAACTCATTAGTTTTAACATACCAAACATGAAAAAAAATCTCTACATATCTTACAACTGTTTATATATATATATATATATATATAAAATACACTTATCAGAGTATGTTGGTGTTTATATCGAAACCTCATGTTGAGAAGCTAAGCCCAAAAAATTAACATTAGTTTTATCTATGATTAATTTGTACCCATTTATTTGCTCTAAAATATTATATATGTAATGTCTATACCACTTTCTTTAAATACGTCATTAACTTTATTTTCTACAAAATTTAATTGTTTTAATCTTATTAGAATTCCATCTTATTATTATACAGCAATTTATTTATATTTAATGTATTCTTAAATTAATCTGCCAAGTTAAAAACAAAATTCAAAGAGCATGAGTCATTTAATCTCAGGGTCATGGTTTCATGCCCCTTGTAGGATACCAAACCCAGGGAAAAATTCTTTGTATAGGTCAAAACATGTTTATCCATCTAACATGAGCTGGAACCCATAAAATGTATTTCAAACCCAGTACAGCCCAAGATTTAGGTCAGGGACAACTTGAATTCAAACTTTATCTACATTCCCCAGATCAAACACCCAATGGATAACATAACAATGATGGCACATGAGAATTTATTTTAGTTCTGGCCCATTAGTAGAGTGGAGAAGACAATGAGACTCATTTAATTAGCTTAACATAGGCATACATATGGTTGTACGTGTGGAAGAAAAGAAAAAGGAATTTGAATTACTCAAACAAGTTAGACAATTACAAATAGTTTAATATGTTGACAAATTATATGCATTGTGAATTAACTACATATGTTAGTATTGTGTGAATGAGCAAGTGATCTACCAAGTGCTAGATAATTGGATATTGTCATTCATGCTATTATTTCTCATATGCTCTTTTATTAATTAAATAAAAGATATACATTAACACAAATCTTTGGTGGGTACATAATAGGATGTCAATCAATTATTAAAAAGATTACATAAAATTGTTATTAACACTTTGATTTACGTTACTGAAATATGGTGACTAACATTATTTTGGTGAGTGTTCTGAGATTCATTACAGATATAATACAAAACTATTGTCATGCTATTATGGCCATGAAAATAAATAAACACATTTGAAAATTACATTTAATTTTATAACAAAATATTTATTGAAAAAGAAACATTTAAAAGAAAGACCGATTTTTCCAAAGTTAAATACTCTTAAATACAGATATACCAAATTATGATAGTGGGATTGTATTAGACTGAAACAACATTATTAATAAAAGTAATGATACCGAGCATTATATATATATATATATATAGAGAGAGAGAGAGCACAATTATAATGTTAGATAATTAAAACTGGATCATGAAGCAAAAGAAATAATAATAAAAAAGTTTGGCAGTACTGACAGAATGGCAAAGAACTAAAAGAAAAAGGTCATGCTTCTGGATGAAAATGAAGTCTAAGACCCCCTTCTTGGGTCGTAATTAGAGAAATGTGGATAAAACATGCCATGGATGTCACCAATGTGCAGAGGCACTTTATACAAATAAAGTGGTCCTGAAATTTATAATAACTAGAATATTTAAGATTATGATATTTTAAAAGTATGGAAAAAAAATAACTACCAGTTATATATAGAAAAAAATTTATAAGTCACCCTTTCAGAATTGAATAAATAATATTTTAAATGATTTCAGAGCGTTGATTAGCTTGAATTCTGGATTTCCCGAGTAGAATGCAGTTAAACAAATAATTTTTTTTTACACTAAAACAATAAACAAAATGTTGAATCATAAAAGTAATCATGTGAGTGTATTAATTAATAATGCATTATGTTTCAAGGGGACATTAATAACCTTAATTCATGGAGGTTTACTTAAAAAAGGAAAACAAAGATTTTAAGAAATTCAGCTAGTCAGGTTGATTGATATTGGTATATTAATAAAAAAAACATACATATAAACTCAAGTAATAAATAATTATAAATAAATGACTGCACCAATGTAAAAGAAAGTTAGAGCATATGAGATAGCATTAGATTTATAAAATATCATTTGAGAGCAATTTACATATTGAAAAAGTTAATGTTAAAAAACACATTAGGATAAATACTGAGAGTAGGGTTTGAGATTAGATAGGCTTGATTTAGTTTTAGGTGGCCATTTGAAAATTTACCTTGCACACATTTAAAAGTCCATTTTCAATGTATGACATTTAATGGATCCATGTGAGTTCTTCTTGGTGACAACCAACATCTATTCAGCAATCCCCAGTTCATTATAATGCTTTCCTTCACTTCAGGGCAGCAGAAGATGACCCCTCAAGGATCAGGAAGGTTACTGGTTTTAGCTGATCATCATTTTCAGATTTCAATGCAGTGTGGGTTATAACAGCATAGTTTTCTAAATAGTAGCTAATTTGTTGGTTGTCAAAATTGGCACATTTTTAATAATGCTCAGGTATCCCTGGAATGCTTTTAATTTCATATGTCTAGCTCTAAATCTAATCTCTCATCTAAAAAAATTCTTATTACTTTTTTTCCGTTGTTTTTGAAGATGCAATTGTAAAATAATGTCCAAAAAGAAATTCAAATCTATTTCCAGATTAGATATAGATTTAAAGAAAATATTTATAACAAAATTGCAATCGGTAATCATAATTCCAACTTTATTTTAAGTAAAAACTTTAATTAAAAATTCCTTCTCTAAGGTTAAAACAATATTATATTTCCAACCCTTTAATTATTTTTGGACAATTAATGGTTGCATCTTCTTTCTTGGACTTTATAAAAGTATACAGTTTAATAGAAAAACAATTTTAAAAAAAAAGTTTTATAAATGACATATGATAACATATTAAAAAAAATAATATTTTGTTAGTATGTTTGATCATATATATATATATATATATATATATATATATATATATATATATATAAATATATATATATATATATATGACAAATCAATGTCTGTGTTTCTTCTTCAAAATAAATATATGCAAATTTATAAAAAAAAATATTAGAAACTACAGTACTCAAATTCTTAGCCATATCTCATCAAACCAATATGGAAAAAAGGGATCATCAACCTCGCATGCTATGTCCAATGTAACTGCACTGTTCAATTACATCAGAGGACATCGTAAATCAAAACCTATTGCTGTCCAGCTGGATGTTGCGGCAGCATTTGATTCAGTCCAGATAAACATCCTTCTGGATATTCTGTTGGAATGCGACATTCCAGCTGGGATTGTACAGATGATCAGCAATCTGCTCAACAACAGAGAGATTTTTCTCTCTCTTGATGGCAAGATCACACCAGGTTTCAAGCCATACAAGTCGATCCCTCAAGGATCCCAACTCAGTGCCCTTTTCTTCACAGCATACATCAACCCTCTTCTGATGGATATAGAAAAAAACCTCCCTGGAATTTTCCTTCCCTCTCTCAATAAAAGCTTCAATGTATTTGCATATATTGATGACATCATGGTTGTGCTTCCCACCATTAAATACCTTCCTAATCTCATGAACATATTAAACAGAAATACAGCGAAACTTGGCCTACAAATAAATTTTAACAAATCTTCCATCTGGAAGATAATGTCTGGTAAACAAATTAACTCTCCCTTTTCTGCAAAACCCCAAAGATACCTAGGTTTTCCAATCTACAAAACTCCAACTGCAATGGCAAGAAAGATTCAAGATGCAATCCTCAATTCAACTGAAGCCATCACCACTTCACTCTCTAGAGTATACCTTTCATTATATGGAAATGTTGGCCTCCTCAACATGATCATAATGCCAAAAATCTCATATTATCTTCCATTCGTTAAAATGTCTAAACAGTTTCAAAATAAAATTAAACGATTATGCACCAAACTTCTCTGGAGAGGAAGGACAGTTGCTATTAGCTTGCGAGGTATCCAACGACCACGCAGGTTCAATGGACTGTCATTCCACTCAATACAAGCAATAATTTTACAGAAAACCCACAACACTTTACATAATCTGATCCTCTCCTGTGGATACTCTAACATTATTAAAAAAGTTACACCGACAGATCGTCCTCCACCCTCTTCCAGTTCATGGATAGCATCCCTAATACAACAACTACAACTTTATAACCCGATAACATCCTTTAACCTTAACCAAAAAATCACCTTTTGGGAAGCATACAATATAATCAACTATAATCAACAACCCATTAAAACCAGCCTAAAAATAACCAACCAAAGACTCATTACACACTTCAAAAGATGGAGTCTGGAACCCAAATTCCTTGACTTCTTCATTAAAATAAATCTTAATGCGCTACCCACGAATTGGTTTCTTTATCACCGAAGAGGTTTTACCAGCATTGACCCTATATGTGGTCTGTGTGCTCATGAAGATGAAACCATAGACCATATTATACACCGGTGCCCAAGACTTAAAACTCTAAAAGATATAATTATAATCAATTCCAACATAAGACCTGATATGATTTTCTCACTCGAAAATGCCATTCATAATGGTTTTTTTCAATAATAAGGCTTTCTACCTTTGTCCTTTATTCCATATGGATAGTGAGATGCAAAAGTCTCATGGAATTACCCCTGCCACAAATCATACCATTGTTCTATTAAACGCTCAAAAAAATCAAGAAACGTGACCAGCTCCTTTCCTCCAGTAAAGTCTTTGCTGACACCTGGTCTTTAATTGCTCTTTCCTTTTCCTGATTATCAATTCCCACCTACCCAGCATTATAGAATAGTCATTTATAAAAGAAAATATTCATGTTTATATTAAAAATGCTAATACCATTAAACAAGTTCTTTGAATCTCTTCACTATACCTAACCACATAAGAGTATAACATTGTGCTATCATAACATAATCTAGCCAGATGACATATAGAACATTATATAATCATATTATTGTACAATTTATTCATTTATTTATCCTTTATTAGTATGTAATCACTATTTATTGTTAATAAATTTTTATTGAAATGAACTACAGTACTTAAAAATTTATAAAAATATATATCTAACTAACATGTAGAAGTGCTTTCAAAATCTACACGGTTAGTTGAAAGTGCTTCTAAGTGACAGTTATATATATATATATATTTATTTATAAACTTTTAAGTACTGTATTTTCTAATTTATATATATATATAGCATCTGTTTGTGGAGAAACTGGTTGGAATGTGCTTAATGGAAATTGCTTTTACTTTTCTACACAAAGAATGTCATGGCATGATGCTGAAGAGTTTTGTCAAAGTAAAAGTTCTTCACTTGCATCAATTAATAGTCGTCAAGAACAAAGTTTATTGACTTTGAAGGTTAGTATAACTTATTGTATTTATATATATATATATATAACAATTTTTTTGGGTGTGAACCGTGTACTATTGTGCATTACAATCCGATATTTCGTTGAACGAACATCCTCCATTATCATGGTAAACTTCTGAAAGAAAAAATCTGTCGAAATATTGGATTGTAATGCAAAATAAGACACGGTTCATACCCAAAAGTATTGTTTTATCTACATCATACAACCGTGAAAGCAATATATATATATGGGGGGGTGTAATAATGTTCAAGTGTAAATGAGTTTCTTAGTAATCATTAAAAACCGGTCAACAATAAGACAATCCTAATATCAATAAAAATCAACAACTTCAAACTATTATAAAGACAACCTACTTTTAACATTAAAGGTGAAACTCCACATTTATTAATAATCCAACATATTTATATATAAATATTTATTTTTTATCTTTATCATGAAAAGGAGGTTGCATTGAAAACAGTTTAAAATTGTTTGATAATTATTGATATTGGTATTGACTATGTATTGTCTGGTTATTATATATATATATATATCACATGACCTATATAGATTGCATTTCCAATATGTAATATAAAAGCAGCCTGCTAATAGCTCTGAACAAGCTCATTATTTTTATGATAAATGCTGGAGAAAGTACCTCAAGTTTCTTTCTATGATTGTCCTCATTCCCAGACTGGTTTCAAGATATAGCAGTCTTTAGTGAGGAGCTTAAAAAATAGACTCAAAATACTAACTCAAACCAAGCATTTATCTAATCCTTAAATAATTAGTAAAAGTTCTAAATGTTCAGACACCTACATGTCTTCAAATTCAGGGTTTTAAGTAAAGAGACTATATGGGTCTGAACGAAATTCATTGATTTCTTAAAGTAGTAGAGTTAGCATTTAATATAGACAAAGTTCTAATAGCAATATTATAATATTAGTAAAAACTAGTTGCATGTCACATGACCTACATAGCTTGCATTACCAATATGTAATATATAAAGAGCCAGCTAAAAGCTCTAAACAATACTATTATTTTTTATGATAAATGCTACAAGAGAAAGTACCTGAGCCTTTATCTATGATTGTCCTTATCCTCAGACAGTTATGGCTCTCTTTAGTGAGGAATTAGGACATTAAATTAAAAATACTTACTCAAGCCAAGCATTTACCTAATTTTTAAATATTAAGAAAAAACTTGAAATCTTCAGACCCCTATATGGCTTCAAATTCATCTCTCTCACTAAAGAAACAATATGGGCTTAAACTAAATTCAGTGATTTCCTATATTAGTTTGTTTATGAATTTAATATAGCCAAAGCACTTATAGCAAAATTATAATATTAATAAAATCAGTCACATGTCACATTACCTATATATCTTGCATTAACAGCATGTAATATATAAATAGCCTGCTAATAGATTGAAAGTGGTCTGGGGATGGGGACAGTCATAGAATAAGGCTTCAGGTTTTTTCTCTTGTGGCATTTATCATAAAAATAATAAGCTTATTTACAGTTACTAGGAGGCTCTTTATATATTACATATTTGTAATGCAAGCTATAAAGGTCATGTGACATGTGATTGGTTTTTAACTAATATTAAAATTTTGCTATTAGGGCTTTGCCAATATTAAATTGCTAATCCTACTATTGTATGGGAAAACTGAATTTGAAGACATGTAGGTGCCTGAAGATTTAGATCTTTTTTTTTAATATGTAAGAATTAGATAAATTATTGACTTGCGTTAGTATTTTGAATTTAATGACCTAGCTCCTCACTGAAGAGAGGTATATTTTGAAACTGTATATTATATAATTGAATATTATAAATCCAGGAATTACATAATTAAAAATTTTATCCATTTATGAGAGATTGTAAATTGTTTGTTGACAAAGATTCCTAGGATAATTGAAAGTGCTCGTAAATGGTTAAAATTTTTAATTACCTGATTACTTTTATTTATAATATGCAATTATATAATATGCAGTTTCAAACTATGCCTCTCTTCAGTGAGGAGCTAGTACATTAGATTTAAAATCTCATTTAAATATACAATCATATATATATATAGGGATGGGAAAGTTTCAATTGTATCACTTACATTCTTTAACAACTATTAGTTAATACAAATTTACACAAAATAAAATTTTTTATTACCCATCATTCAGTTCATTCAAATTTCCCACAATTCTGTTGTTTTTATATTAGACAATTAGCTATTCATTAAACCCTCTCTATTTCTAGATATTATCATTGCTTCCTTAATTTATCATTTTTTATTACATCATTCAATTTGAATAATTTTCACATTTTTATTATCAAATTTAAAACCATAATTAAACATTTTATTATGATCAAAAATAATTGATGGAATATTCTTACATATGGAAGTTCCATTTCCTTTCTCTATATATTTATACAATATCTTATGATCATTATAACATTCTTGTAATGTACACTTTGATTCCCCTATATATTTCACTCCACAACTATATATCAACATATATAATATATTGATTCACTATTATACTTTATAACTTAAAGACACAGGCTTATTATATACCTGTGTCTATATATGAATATATAGGGGATATGAGCACAGACTTTCACATGAGCCACCCACCACTCCCCACATTATCTCATAACCCTGATACACCCAAACACATATATGTTGAAAAATAAATAATCACCAATATACATATGTCATGCTCAAACAGCAATCATCAGTTGGTCCAGATTACCATCTCCACACATATATGCCATAAGTGCTCAGATATATATATTATATATATTAAATGGTAAATGCAAGATAGAGACATATGTATATAAAAACTAATGTAGGTAGCAATATAACTAATTTGAATTAAAATATAGATGTTAAATATAAAGTAAGTTGTATAAATTCAAAAATATATAGAGCTTCAAATTATTGCTGAGATGAGAAAGTTTATAGAAGACAGATAGAATTAATAATTAAAGAGTTTAGAGATAATGAAGATCTGGAAAAAGTTATACAAGAAAATAAGATTAAATTAGAAGAGAAATTTAATACAAGTAATGGTATAATAAGTAGAAAAAATAAAATAGATAAGAATAAATATATAGGAATTAAAACTTATAATAACTGTATTGTAATAAGTATGAATATAATAATTATTATAATTAACAAAAAGTTTAATATTGTAATAAAATTTAAGATAGTAAATAAAAGAAGGAAGAATATACTTAATATATTAGATAATAAGTATGTAAGAAAAGTAGAAAAAACATAAATGTTGTACATAAAATCGAATGCAAATATGTAAAAGTAAAAATATAAAAACTAATTATGTGGGAGAACATTCATTGGAATCAGGTCATAGGTTTGAATAAGATTTTATAAAAAATGATTAATTACACAAATAATATAAGGGATAGGAAAATTAAAGAGTCAATTTTGATTAAGATTATAAAACAAAGTTATAATAGGGATTTTGGATTAAGAACAACAATTTTATAAACAATTGTTAATAATAATTAGAATTTAAAAAGGTTAAAAGAAAAAAGTTAAAAGAAATGCCAATAGAGGGAGTATTAAACAAATACAAATTTTCAATTTTTTTGTCAGTTGAGTTTTGGTAATAGAATTAACAAGAGGTAAGTAAGTTTTTGTAATAAAAACAAAAAAAATAATTTGTATTGTGGGTAAAGTTAATTGACAGAAATATTTAATAAAAATAAGATAAGATTAAAAGTTGATTTTATAATATAAGAAAAATGACAATAATATGCATTAAATAGTAAAATAAATGTTAAAGGTATAATTATTATATTAAATAATATTTTAAAAAATAAAATAAAGTGATATAAAATAAATTAACATAAAATATTGATAAAAATATTTAAAAGGTAAAGTAATTAAATGGGAAGTGATTATTTATAAAGGTCATATTAAAATGTATAATTATTTTTGATTATATTGTGTATTTAATTATGTATATCAATATGTGGATAAGTGTAATAATTGTATAATTATATATTTGAATATTGTAGCTCTGATGATGACTGCAGGACAGTTGAAACTGTTAGTTTAATACATATAAAAACATTGATAAAGTGTCTTAAAATGTGTAAATGGTATGATATGTCATGTAGGAAAATGATCATTAATATCTGCTGTATAGGAATGCACTGTAAATTAAATTTTGAGTATGACATCCACTCTTGGAAATATATTTCTGAAAAAAAATATAATTTTTTAAAGTTGTAGTACACTATAGGTGATATGCCTTGAAGAATAATGAAGATGAGAATTGAAGTTCTGAAAATGAAGATGTAGAAAGGAAAATCATGTCTAAAGAATATTTGTTTTTTATTTTCTCCTCTATTTTTCAAGCTTGAAATCTTACTACATCTTAAATTAAAAGATGTCTTATATCTGAAGTCATATATTTAATGCAAACATTTCTCCACTACTCTGCCCATATTTGTTCAAAAGTGACAAGTAATATTATACTCAAGTTATTTTAAGTATAAGTATGTCATGGGGTTTTATTTTTTAACTGTTATTATTTTAAGCCTCTTTTATTCTGACAGATTTTTTACTCTCATTTCTTTAAGCATTTAACATTCACTATAATATTAAATCATTATTGTTTATTAGAATATAATAACATTGATCTAATTTAGTAGATATGTGGTTCTAAAAAATAAGTTTTAAAAATTCCATTTGATTTCAGAATTATTTTGAAAATTAGATTTTAATGAAAGCAAAGGGTTGTTTCATCATCAAATTTCAATTGGAGAAGATTTAATTTGAAAAATGAAAGAAATCTTTTTTGTTTAATGTTTTTTTTTAAATCTCAATGAATAATTATTAATAATTAGTAAATCTATCAATATATGGTTTAAAAGTTTATACATTTTAAGTAATTTTCACAATTTCACTAAATACTATATCAAATTGTTTAGTGACAACATATTCTAGACATTGTATCAACCAAAGGCCATAATATTCAAGGTAACATTATTCAAAAAATATAGTGTTTTATATTTAAAAATAAAACATTTCTTAGAAAATAAATATGCAATAATATATATTTTTATTTTCTAATAATTATCATGCCATTTCCACAAAATCAAGTTTTAGATGGTCATAATATTTTCTCAAAGCAATATCACAAAGTTACCATATAGATTGAGACTGCCAAGAATTCAATGAATGCTCATCATTGTTTTGCTTACTACATGTTAAAATTATTCAATTTTCATTTTCCCTGATATTTTAACAATTGTTTTGAAATTAAAATAGAAAAAAATGTCAATTTTAAAGTTGGATAAAAAATGATTAACAAAATTTCTCAGTAATTGGCAAAAAATTCAACTTTTAGACTGATTGAACATCATTTTGAAAAACACCCAAGTTAATGTTCAATTAACAGTATTTAGAGTTCATTGCATTTCAGTTTAAATGGCTATCTATTATATTGACAATGATTTGAATTACAGATAGAAAAATCCTAAACATGCTTACAATCTGCATAAAAATATTTAAAGTTTTATTAGTTTTACATTTATTATATGTGCAAACATTTAAAGCAGATCAAAATATGTTTTCAAGCTATTCAAAAATTATTAAACTGATTTTTATTTTAGTGGAGTCTGTGATATCTACTATACTGTCTTTTAATATTTCCCTGCACAAATTATCCACTGTGTATAATAGTTTATGATTTAATAACAAGCTTTGGTTACAATTGAATACATATTGTGTATTGAACTGCAAGAGAATAATACTTTTCAACATGAAGGCACACACACACAAACATATATATATATATATACACACACCCACACAAATATATATATATATATATATATATATATAAACATCTGGAAGTTAGGAGTTAATAAAAAATAATCTGAGATTAAGATGTACAACAATTGGTAGCCATTTGTAACAGATCATTAGATTACAGCTAAATTATGAGATGGGAGAACATCATCATCCCACAATAAACATAATATAAATATAAATATAAAAAATGAGCACAAGAGTTAGCACAGAACTAATTATAAATTCACCAGCATTACAGGCAAATATAAAGCATTCACCATCAAGAATGAAGACTAACAAAAATAAATCAATAGTCAATCATGATTGTATATAAGACCAGGCTAATTATTTAGTCATTTCCAAATATAGAGCAGAAATATAAACACTAATTATATGGATGCACATATTTAGTGCTATCTCATAAAATACAACAATAAGACAAATAATGCTGAGGTACTAAAACTATTATGGCAATGACCAATGCTCTGGCCCCTTATCATCATCAAAATACTGTCCAACTATGAATTAAATTTATAAATTAGTAATGAATAATCTGAAATGTAGTGCATGGACATTATAGATATTTATGTACCAACCAGAGTCATCAATATCTGGATGTACATAACACTAAACATAAACCTATATACTTTATGCACAAATTTAGTTCAGGATGCATGAAATCTATAAACTATTAGTGTGAGCATGAGATAAATAAATAAATGCAGCAGCTTATTATAAATCACTTCAAATAATTTCTAGATTTAGCATTTTATAATGACATAGTTTTATTGGGATTATTTAAAAAAAATTATAGAACATTAAGCTGACATGAAATTAAGTCACACATACTGCAATTTATGAAACAGAAATTGTATCAAATAAAGAAATTAATATTTTTAAATCAATTATTTAATGACTAATTGATTAACAATAAAAATTAGCATGAGAGTATGTGCTTTTAAAAATTATTTTCATCAAAAATATATTGTCATAAATATTCTAATCAATGAGTTGATTTCTATTCCTAAATTAAATTTTAATTAAGTTATTTTTATAAATAACTAAGAATTGAAAAAAAAAACAACATTATCAAAATCAAAGTCAATAATCTTTGATTTCGGCTAATTAACCTTTTGTTATGTTTTTAGAAGGGAAAAATAATATTTCACAAAAAAAAAAGTTTAAAAACAAAAATTATGTTTCACAATTTGAAAGTATTAACTTAAAAATTTTTAAAATTATCAATCCTTACAAAACAGTATTATTTTTATATATTTTACTATTAATAAAAGTACAGTGTACTTCCTAATTATTATTTCTAATTTTTTTGTAATTCAGTTTTCATCTTGAAGGTTTCTACACATCAACATTATTATTTTTCTTTTTCCTAATGTACCATATTGTCAGGTTAAAAAGTAACAAATTGTATTTATTTGCACTGAAAAATTTACAGGTGACCATAACACATGCAGACACCTTTGCCATTGATTGATGACAACTTTTCATATTAGTTAGGGGATAATACCCTCCTTACATATTTATTCCAGTGAAGGCATATTACTTGGAATTTAACTGAATTAAGCACATGGTTATTATTGTAGAAACTATTTTATGACTAATATCATAGTATGTTAAAATCTTGATTAAAACCATTGCTATCCAATGCAATAGCTTGGCTAATATTTATGATGAACTCTATAACAACTTGGTAAAGACTTTTGATTTTTTCTTCTTTATTATATGGATTGAGATTTCTCTGCTTTTTCCTCAACATATATGTTAGTAATAATTTATTTTTTCTACTGTCTTTTTCAGAAGCTGTATTAAGACTTGATTATTCTCTTCAACAACTAAAAAAATATTCTTCTTCTTACTAGAATCTTGGATCTTCTGACTTATTCACCCCCCCCCCCCATTACTTTTCTTCTTATACAATTTTACCTACAAGTTAATCACACTCTGTCTCTAAAGTGATAATTTTTATAATAACCAATTAGATAAATATTTACATATACAATTGTTCAATTATTACCCTCCTTAATCATAGACATTAAAAACAAGTCAAAAACAACATTTGACCTCATAATATTATTGGCATTTCTTTCTAAGTAAAATAATTTTCTTATAAAAAACAAGATAATCAATTCATTACAATTATTTGATTTTTTGTAATGAAGAAATATAAATAAACAGCCATCCTAATTAGAAATATAATTTACAATGGATTAAAATCCTATGTTTTTAATACTCTTAAACATAAAACATTATCTATCTTAAAAGGTTAAAGTAATGTTCATTAAACAATTTACAAAAATATTTTTCTCTTAGCACATTTTGATTGTTTAAATTAAAGCTTTTGATTAATTATAATTACTAAAAAAAGTGGAAAAAAACTTGTTTACATTTTTAGTTTACTTTCACTTCTACAATAATATATAGTTTACAATACATATTAATATATAGATATTATATATTTTTAAAAAATGACAATTATTAAAAAAAAATGTCTAGAATGTTTGTACTATCATCTGGGAAGAAAAATATAATTTTTAACAGTTTTCAGAAATTTTATTCTTATAAAAAATGCATAGGAAAATTAAATATTATTTTTCCTCTTATTTAAATAATTCTAAACTAAATATGAAAAACATTCTCCCAACTTATCTAATTATTTTATTGAACCTATGTAACCAATGTGACACATTATCCAAGACTTATATGGAAAATGACATTGAATTGAACTTTTATTTGATATTTTAGTTTAATTCAGCCAATTTCATTTTACTACAACAAAACGTATATTTTTCATGCTTAACTGTGAATTAACATTTTCACAGATTTACAAGTTGGGATATAATTTATTAAACCATATATAACTATTTGATCAAAAGTAATTATCTCATTAATTGATTTATATTTTAGTGAAGATGAGGTTACTTTTGGCATATGTGCATACCTGCTTCCAGTTCCATGATGAAAAGAAACCCTCATCAGAGAATACAATTTTACAATGCAGCATAAGTACCATAAACACATCTCAGTTTATGCACAAACACAAATTATTACACAGAAAGCACTTTAAAATAATCACCAAAGGAATTTTTGGTCAAATGGAATATATTTTTTCGTTATTTTATGATACTTATAATCCCACATTCATAACACAGTTTTGTGCCTAATATGCAACACAGCGTACTATATAAAACCCTCCTACTCTGAGGATCTTATTTGAAAAAAAAACTTTAAACCTTAAGTTAGTGCAGTGCCAGCTTAAGCTGTTGGATCATCATAAACACATTGCATTCATATACCTTTAAGACCATCATCAGCAGTTAAAGCAAAGGTATCATACTTTATTTAACCACATGTATATGGCATACTATACATCTTCAGATAATGTTTTTTTTTGTGTGAACATTATAGATTTCTTTTTCATATGCTCTTGGTAGTATGCATATATTTCTATTGTAAAACGTTTACTCTTCAATAAATAACATTGAATTACTTTACATAAAAATACAAATATATTTTTTAAAAAAATATCTAATAAAAAAGCTGAACATCACTTCCTCTTCCATGTAATCATACTTTACCTTTCATAACCCTATAATATTATTATTAATCCTAATATGTTTTTCTTTAAGCCTTACTGTTTCAAAACTGGTCTATTTTGATTAATTTATTTCCCCTGCTTTTATCACCAATTCTATCCTGTTCATGTAAGTGTGACAGATTTTTATTTCCCTTGCATTGTTATTATATGAACATGCACATACAAAACAAGTTCATGTCAAGAACTAGTTATCAAACATTTATTAGATATATGATGAGAATCTGAGAGCAAAACAATATGTAGTGAGCTGAAATCTGGTCACTGTAATATAAGTATACATTGCAGAATGGACACACAATTGTCTATCTTAATTTAGAAACTATAAGCTATTACAACCCAAAATAAAGCAAAAAATTTCAAATAACTACTCCTCTAAGTCTTAGGGTTATAAAATACAAACTAAGTCATGCTCCTGTTCTTGTAACATTAGAGACTGGGGATGATTGCAAAAAATGTTAACTGGATTATGATAACATAAAATATCTGAAAATCTGAAGTTGTGTTGAATACATGAGAAAGAATAATCCAAGGAGTTGCATGTAAATATTGCATTAACAAGACAACAACAACACCCTCCATACATCACCAAATCTGGAAGTACAACTAAATAAATATCAACAGTCAAAAATCCAATGCAAGTTCCAAAATTATGCTTTAATTTTCTGTCAACTTTTAATACAAATTCCTTAAACAATCATTAATATTTCTATGTTATAATTTACAGTGAAATTATAATAATAATCTTCTATAAATCTTAATACATTTCACACTTATGTGCTTTACATTAATTCTGCATGGAAATACAT
This sequence comes from Epiperipatus broadwayi, assembly GCA_028023455.1. Lineage (NCBI taxonomy): Eukaryota > Metazoa > Onychophora > Udeonychophora > Euonychophora > Peripatidae > Epiperipatus > Epiperipatus broadwayi. Next base: position 3,660,679 of record JAQFVV010012482.1, on the reverse strand, counting down.
TTTTTTTATTTTCAGGTGTATTTCTGAGATTCAAGTTATTCTTCCACATATCAACAGAAGCTGATTATCATCATGCCCTATGTTGGGCACCTATTATAAAAGTATGCAAAATATGGGTTGATAAGAGAAAATCTCATATTACAATGTCTTACAATTGGATAGCAATTTGTAACAGTACAGCATATTAAGAGAAGGGAAACCATCATCATCTTAAGACTGAATTATGACAAGATGGGAAACCATCATCAACCCCAAATAATCAACATTTAAAATTAAATATAAAAGAAATGAACATGACAGATCTGCACAAAACTAACTATAAGTTTATCAGCATTAGACACAAGTAATTTCATCATCATGAATAATCAACAAAAAATGATCCACCATATATTGTTTAGCTACTGCCAAAGCTAGGGCAGGAATATAAACAATAATTATGTGGATGCATATTTTATGTGGTACTCCAGCAAATTACAAAAATACATCAAATAATACTGAGGTACTAGAATCATCCTGATCATCATCAATATTTTAGCGACATAGCACCATTATTGAACTGGAAAACTATGAATAAAATGAAATATTGTACACAAACTTTAAAGAATTTTTTTTCACCAGCCAGGATCAACATCATTTGGATGTACATAATGCCAAACATGAACTCCTATGCCATAAATAACTGTTAAGCCCAAATCCAAATCATGAAGCAAAAACTATAAACAATTACTGATAGTGAGAGATAAATAAATAAATACTGCAGATTATTATAAATTACTTCAAGTAATTCATAGACTGACACTGTTATAAGTAATGCATTTTAATGGAATATTTTTAAAAAAAATCCTAGATCATTAATCTGTCATGAAATAAAGTCACACACACTGCAATTTATGAAATAGGAATTGAATAGAATAGAGAATTTAAGACAAAATATTTTTAAACAATTATTTAATAAGTAATTGATAAACAATGAATAAATAAAAATGACATGATAGTATGTAATCTTAAACTTTCATTTCATCAAAAAATATATTTATATAAAAAATATAATCAATCATTTGATTTTCATTTCTAAATTAGTTTTTTAATTAATTAGGTTATTTCTTTAAAATAACTAAAATTTGAAAAAACAACATTTTTCAAAATCAAAGATAGCAACCTGTATTGCATTGGTGGTCGAGAGGTCAGCATGACTGCCATGCACTTGCAGGCAGTTTCCTGGGTTGTGGGTTCATGTCCTGGTCATTGCTATACCACTTAAAAAAAAGATAACAACCTTTGATTTAGTTTAATTAACCTTTTGTTACATTTTTAGAAAAGAAAAATAATGATTCATACAAAAAAAAAGTTTAAAAACAAAAAATATATATTTCACAATTTTTAAACTTTAACTTAATAAAAATATTTAAAATGATCAATTTTTATAAAAAATATTACTTATATATATATATATTACTAGATGAATATTTACCAATAGCCCTCTATCAAGCTTAGTTCACATAAACACTGAGAGAGATGAAGGCAATTTGAAAGAGATATTTAATTCTATCTCTCTCACTGTTTATGTGAACTAAGCTTGATAATGTGCTATTACTAAAGCTCTATCTAGTAACATAAAATGCAAGCTATAGCAAGTTATAAAATGTATAAATTGTTTTGTTTATCATATATATATATATATATATATATATATAATATATATAAACATATATATATATATATACATATATATATATATATATAATGTTTTCACAATTATGTGATGTAGATAAAACAATATATTTGGGTACGAACCATGTATTATTTTTCATTACAATCCGATATTTCAACAGTCTAACAACTGTCATTATCAAGATTAACTTTTGAAATAACAATGGTTAGATCTCAAGGAATAATATGACTCAGTACAAGATGAGAAGTGAGAATCAACTTGAAGTAGTTCAGCATTCACAATATAAGGTGTATCAAAATGTTTATTTCTCTCTGTTTTTTTACCCATTAATTTCAAGTTAATATTAGATAAAATGATAGGTGTCCACAAAGCTGGAATATGTTGTGCTTCATCAGCCCTATTTAAACCAGTATGTCTCTTTAATGTTTCAACTGACTCTCTCATGCTTCTTAAATCATATATTTCCAAAATAGCAAGTATTTCTGTATTGTCAAAATCAGGTTTGTGGCCAATTACTAAAAAAATGGGAAGGAAAAACATGTTTTGCAAGCTCATTCATGTTAAAATTTAAATATATCGATGTTTTGACTTCATCACAAAAGTGATCTACTGTGTGGTAAAAGGTAGAGAGATGGTTATAGAGGTGCTTCAATTACTGATTTGAAAAAAAAATGTTAAAGTTCCACCAATAGCAAAGATGTTAAATTAAAAATGTTTTTTAAAAAAATCTTTCCAAATAGGAGAAAGTTTGCATGTATAATCTCACTTATTGATAAAATCTGGCCTTTTAAGTATCTCAATGGCTTCTCTGATTATGCCCTGGTAGAGATTATCACATCTGGATATGATGCTGTTACTAGAAACATCAATTTTATGATTGAATCTACAATATGGAGTGATAGTGCTGGTGATGATGAGTGTTGTTTAACTGCATTATCATATTCATCTCTTCTAACACTGATGCAATGATTACCCATACTTATGTAAGAAGCTTTACAATTTTCACATGAAATTTGATAAACACAATGAGATTCGAGAGGGATTGAATACTTAGGCTTGGTTATTATATTGCTGATATTTTGATGAGTAGAAAACGCTGTATTTATATTATATCATTTTAATATATGTCCAATACTGTCTGTAATTCCTTTTACTTGTGGAACACAAATCATAGTAGCTGATTTACCATCTTTTTTGTTTTCTATTTGTCCATTTTGGACTTTAAATAAGGCTCATTTAATAAATTTATAAACATAACTATTTGCTAACAAAACACTTTTAATATGATTTATTTATTTCAGATGTGACTAATCTAAAAGGTTAATTGCTCTATTTATAAGCATTTTGGCTATAGAAACAATCTGAGTTGGGTGATGACGAGAATGGAAATGTAAATATCTGTCTGTGTGGGTATTCTCTCTGTAAATCAAAAAAGATAAATTATTTGGTGTTCTGGTGACTAAACATCAAGAAAAGGGAGATTTTCATCAGACTATGTCTCCATTGTAAATTTAATATGAGAATGCATATTATTTAAATGTAAGAAAAAATTATCTATTTTATTTTTTTCATGTTGCCATATGACAAAAGTGTCATCTATGTATCTGAGCCAAATGAGAGGTTTTAAAGATGATTATCCTAAAGCACGAGTTTCTATATTTTCCATGAATAAATCAGCTATTACTCCTGAGATAGGTGAACCCATAAGAGTACCAAAAACTTGTATGTAATGCTGTCAATTGTATACAAAATGTGTGTTCAAGGGACAATGTTAATCAAAGCAATAATATGATTTGGTAAATAGCAGCATTGCGAGATTACATTTAAAGCTTCATCAATTTGAATGTTTGTAAACAAAGACATGACATCATAACTAACTTGAATGTCATTAGCATTAATGTTTAATTTTTTTTAAAATAGAAATCAATTGAAAAGAGTTTTTATTATATGATTTAATCTAAACAGTACAAAATTTGACAAATCAATTGTTGTACTTTCAGCTGATAAATGTAATGCTACTGTCATTATGGATGATGAGATGTACCATAAGGGAGATCATACTACGTATTTGAAAAAAAATCTATTATTAATAAATCACCTATTGAAACAGATAAAAATAAAAAAGTCCCTTTGAAAAATGATGTGTCTGTCCAAAATGTTATGGACTCCCAAAAATTTACAAATTCAGAAACCCCCTTCATCCAATAGTATGCACAATAGGATCTCCAACTCATATTTTAGCTAGATATTTATCTGACTTCACTAAATCTACAATCCCATCTATTAAATCATATATTAAACAAACTATTTTTACGTTATTTCTGGTTTAAAAAATGTAAAAAAATATGCTAATAACGTTTTGGTCAGTTTTGATGTCCTGTCTTTGTTTACAAACTTTCCAATTGATGAAGTTTTAAATGTAACCTTGCACTGCTGTAATTTACCAAACCATCTTATTGCTATGATTAAACATTGTCTCTTCAACACTAATTTTGTATACAATGTGAATCATAACAGTCAAGTTTTTGTTACTCCTATGGGCTCACATTTCTCGGGAGTAATAGGTGATTTATTTATGGAAAATATAAAAATTCTTACTTTAAAATCATCATCTTATAACCTCACATTGCCTCAGATATATAGATGACAAATTTGGCAAATGGCAACAAGGAAAAAATAAATTAGAAGATTTTATCTTATATTGAAATAATATGCATCCTCATATTAAACTTACAATGGAGATCTGGTGAAAAACTTCCTTTTCTTGATGTTTTAGTCACCAGAAAAACAAATAATTTATCTTTTTTGATTTACAGAAAGAATACACGTAGATACAGATATTTACATTTACCTTCTCATCATCATCTAACTCAGACATTTTCTGTAGCGAAAACTCTTTTAAATAGAGCAATTAACCTTTCAGATAAGTCACATGTGAAAGAAAAAAAATAAATCATATTAATAGTGTTTTATTAGCAAACAGTTATAATTATAAACATATTAAACAATCCTTATTTATAGCACAAAATGGACAAAATGGGAAACAAAAAGATGATAAATCAGCTACTAGGATATATGTTCCATATGTAAAAGGAACTACAGACTGTATTGGACATATATTAAAATGCTTTAATATAAATACAGTATTTACTACTCATCAAAAGATCAGCAATATAATACCAAATCTAAGGATTCAACCTCTCTTGAATCTCATGGTGTTTATCAAGTCTCATGTAAAAATTGTAAAGCTTCTTACATAGGTATGAGTAATTATTGCATCTGTGTTAGGACAGATGAACAGGCTTATGCAATTAAGCAACACTCATTATCAGCAGCACTCTCACTCCTTACTATAGATTCAGATCATGAATATGATTTTTCTACTACCATGGTCATATACAGGTGTAACAATCTCTACTGGTGCAAAATCAGAGAAGCCATTGAGATACTTAAAAAGCCAGATTTCATCAATAAGCGTCATGATATATGCAAACTTCCTACAATTTGGAAAGATATTTTTAAAAAAAACTTTCTTAATTTAACTTTTTTGCTGGTGGTACTTTAAACATTTTTTTCAAATCAGTCATTGTAGCACCTTTACAACTGTCTTTCTATCTTTTATTACCCAGTAGATGATTTCTGTGATCAAGTTGAAACATAGGGTTATAAATATTTACATTTTTAACATGGATGAAACCACAAAATATGTCTTTTTTATGCAAACCACGATAATCTTTGTATCAACAAATATATATATATATAAATTACAGCTTTTGGGGCGGTATCGTGTATTGTTTTCCATTAAACACCGATATTTCGATGGACTACCAACTGCCATTATCAAGTTTAACTTTTGAAAGAAAAACTGTTAGATCTTAAAAAATAATGTGATTGTGTGCGAGATGAAAAATGAGATTCAAGTTCAGCATTTACAATATGAGGCACATCAAAGGTTTATTTTCCTCAGTATTTTTTCCTATTAATTTTAAGTTAATATTAGATAAAATGAGAGGTTTCCACATAGCTGAAATATGTTGTGCTTTATCAGCCCTATTTATCCAGAAGGTCTCTTTAATATTTCAATTTACTCTCTCATGGTTCTTAAATCATATCTTTCCAAATTAGCAATTAGGTTTGTGACCAGTTTCTAAATAACGGGAAGTAAAAACTGATGTGCTAATTTTTTGATGAAAAGCATTTCTATGTTCCTTAATTCTGACATTAATTTGTCTATTAGACTGACCCACATGGCCTCTTGAGCACTGAAAACATGGAATTTCATAAACTCACTGGTGTTCCAAAAATATTCTGTCTTTAGGTTTATACAAAAAATCACCATTTTTTTTGCCAGTAGAAAAAGTAGTCTTTATATTAAAAGAAGATAATATTCTACTGATTTTATCAATAACCCTCCTAATGTAAGGCAAAATTACTCTAATAAAAGAGGAATTGTTAATTCTATCCTCTTTTTTCTTTTTAGTATTAATGTTATATAAAGCCCTACATATGGTGTTTTTATTATAATTATTAGAAAGCAGAATACTTTTTGTAAGTTCTATTTCTTGATTAAGATATTCTTTATCAGATAAATTATAAGCTCTAGTGAAAAGATTTTTAGCTACAGAAATTTTTTTTTGTATAAACCTAAAGACAGAATATTTTTGGAACACCAAGGAGTTTATAAAATTCCGTGTTTTCAGTGCTCAAGAGGGTATGTGGGTCAGTCTAATAGACAAATTAATGTCAGAATTAAGGAACATAGAAATGCTTTTCATCAAAAAATTAGCAAATGGGCTTTTGCTTCCCATTATTTAGAAACTGGTCACAAACCTAATTTTGACAATACAAAAATACTTGCTAATTTGGAAAGATATTATTTAAGAACCATGAGAGAGTCAATTGAAATATTAAAGAGACCTACTGGTTTAAGTAGGGCTGATGAAGCACAAAATATTCCAATTATGTGGAAACCTCTCATTTTATCTAATATTAACATAAAATTAATAGGTAAAAATACTGAGGAAAATAAATATTTTGATGAGCTTCATATTGTGAATGCTAAACTTGAATCTCATTTCTCATCTTGCACACACTCACATTATTTTTTAAGATCTAAAGTTTTTTCTTTCAAAAGTTAACCTTGATAATGGTGGTTGCTAGTCCATCAAAATATCGGTGTTTAATGGAAAACAATACATGATACAGCCCATAAAGTTATAATTTATCTACATCATATAACTTTGAAAACATTAAATACAATATATATATATGGGAAATATTTAATAGTATATATATATATATATATATATATATATACTATTAAATATTTCCCACAAATCCATTTATTTCCCATCCACCCTTAACATTAAAAGAACTCTTAAATAAGTTAATTGCTGCAGAATAATAAATTCTCATTAACAAAGATTCTTTAATTCTTTTTTTTTATTTCATTTCTCTCAAAGAAGACAACCTTAGCTTCATCACAATTAATAGTGTGACCTGTATCTTTTTGTGGACATACAAAGCAGAACTAAGATATCTATTTCTAACTCTACTTTTATGAACTATTATTCTTTCATTTAAACTCAAACTTCTCTGACCTATGTAGACCTTCTTACAAAACAAGGGATAAAATATACTATACCAGGAATAGTCCTACTATGAAAAATTTACTTTGTATTATTTAAAGTTGTAATTATAAATTTTATTAAATGCTCACTATTATTTCAGTAATAGTTTTTAACAAGGCTGTAAACCTTAGCAATGAACGTCTGAAAAAATCGTCACTAGGGAGCATGTGTTTTAAAGACCTACAGAGGTCCCTAGTGACGATTTTTTCAGACGCTCATTGCTAAGGTTTACAGCTTTGTGTTATTTAATAAATTATTCAAAGTAATACCTCTTTTCCAAGCAATTTTCTTATTTCTGAACAAATTGCTAATCCTACAAACAATTTTATAAAAAGACAATTTAAGTGGCAAAGAAATAAAATCATATTTTCTTTATTCTCTACATCCTTACAAATATTACTATTAAATAAAATAGTTTTAGCAAATTTATCAGATTACTCAACACTCAAATAATCTTTATACAATTGACCCTTCTGAAACAAAGCTACACCACTAGATTTCCAATAACCATACTTCCTTATAGCAGCTACTTTATGAGATACAGACTTATATCTATCAGGTTTAATTATAGACCTTAATTTTCTTATTTTAACAAAATAACTGCATGGTAAACAATTTTCTCTGCATTTTTAATAAGGATAAGATCTAAAAAATTTAACTTAACAAAATCTAACCCCCCTCATTCTGATAAAGATCCAAACAATTAAACTCCTTTACATTTTTTTTTCAATTTATTATTCTCAACTACAAATAAACAATTATCCACATATCTAACAAATAACTTTAAATATAAACAATTCTTTTTAATAATAATTCCCTTCTCCATATAATTAATATAAACTGAACACACTAAAAGAGAAACAATATAATCTATTATGCACCCAGTTTTTAATTTTATAAATATTACTTTTATAAGTAAAATACATATACCAATAATAAAACAAATCTTTACCCTAATTTTATTTTTTGATAAAGAACATAGCTTAACCAACACAGACTTAAGAACATTAATACTGCTTAACCTATTGAAAGACTGATACATGTTCTCAATATCTAATCTGCCAAATACCCAATTACTTTCCATTTTAAAATTATTAATCTAATCAAAACCCTAAAAAAAAGAAGATACTGTGTAATGACCAAAATCAACAAATTATTTTAAAAATTTCAAGAATCTAGAAGTACCCTCTACAACACTACTTGTAAAATCAAAAATAAATCTTAAAGGAAAACTATCTTTATGAGTCTTAATATTCACTAACATATTAGCTGATATGAAATCATTTGGATAACATTTTAAATAATCTAATCTATTAAAATTTTTTACGTTTACCATTTTCTTCATAATATCTATCAACTTTTGTTTAATCACATTACCTCAATCTTTATGTGAAAACATGTATTTACCATTATTTAATTCTTTATCCATTTTGTCCATGATCTCATCTCCTTTCATAATGACAAACTTACCAGCTTTGTTTTCAAGAAAAATAATCACATCATTAGCAATTAAGCTATCCTTAAGTTGTCCAATCTCAGCAGGATTAACCACAAAATTTTCTTTATTTTTTAAGCTTTGATTTAAAATCAAGTGAATACTAACTTTCTGCACATCATTCAAATTACAAGATTCAATAGACGAAATTGTATCAAAAACTATACTTTTTTAATGAAATGGAACAAAATTAGGGCCTTTACTAAGAATTTATAATTCACTATCATTTACCTTAATATCAGAAAGATTAACAACTTTATTAATAGAAACATTACTCTCATACACATTATCTCTACAATAAATTTTATTCATTTTTTCAAACAACCACTTTAATTTTTTTCACATTTTCTACAGTAGAAATTTGACCTATTTGGTGTAAGCTGCCTCATGAACCAATTTAAAATTTAATAATCAAAATCCTGCCTCCTGTCAAAGAATACCTATTTCTTTTATATTTATAAATAAATTTATAAAAAAATTCAAAAAATGTATGTTTTTATAACTTATAAACCAAATACCTATTGCTAAAGCAGCATTTAATTCTTCTTAAAACTAATAATACAATTCCTAGAAAAAAATAAATTGTTTCATGAGGCAGTTTAAACAGAATAGATCAAATTTCTATTGTTGTAAATCTGAAAGAAAATTAAAGTGGTTGTTTGAAAAAAGGAATAAATTTTTTGTAGTGATAAGGGGTATGAAGGTAATGTTTCTATTAATGAGGTTATTAATCTTTCTCATATTAAGTTAAATGATAGAGAATTAGAGATACTTAGTAAAGCCCCTAATTTTGTTCCATTCCATTCAAAAAATATAGTTTTGATACAATTTCATCTATTGAATCTCGTAATTTGAGTGACGAGCAGAAAGCTGGTATTCAATTGATTTTAAATAAATGCTTAAAAAGGCAAAAAAAAATTGTGGTTAATCCTGCTGAGGTTAGACATCTTAAGAATAGGTTAATTGCTAATGATGTAATCATTTCTCGTGAAGACAAAACTGGTAGGTTTGTCATTATGAAAGGAGATGAATTCAAAGAGAAAATGGATAGGGAATTAAATAATGATAAATATATGTTTTTAGATAAAGATAATAGAGTAGATTATTTACAATATTATCCAAATGATTTCATATCAGCTAAGATTTTGTCAATATTAAGACTAATACATATGGCTTTCCTTTAAGAATTTTTTTATATTTTATTTTACAGGTAGTGTTGTAGAGAGTATTTCTAGATTCTTGAATAATTTTTTAAAACAATTTGTTGATTTTGATCATTACACAATTTCTTCTTCTTTTGAGGCTTTTGATAAGATTAATAATTTTAAAATGGAAAGTAATTGGGTATTTGGCCATTTAGATATTGAGAAAATGTATCAGTCTGTTAATAGGTTAAGCAGTAGTGATGTTCTTAAGTCTGTGTTGGTTAAGCAAGGTTCTTTATCAAAAAATAAAATTAGAGTAATTAATGATTTGCTTTTATTATAGGAAGATTCTATGTATGTTACTTATAAAAGTAATATTTATAAAATTAAGGAAGGGTGGATAATAGGTTATATTATTACTCCTTTAGTGGGTTCAGTTTATATTAATTATATGGAGAAGGAAATTATTATTACAAAGAATTGTTTATATTTAAAATTATTTGTTAGATATGTAAATAATTGTTTATTTGTAGTTGAGAATGATAAATTGAAAAAAATTGTAAAGGAGTTTAATTGTTTTGGAGTTTCTATAAGATATGTGTTAGAAGGAGGAAAATTAGATTTTGTAAAGTTAAAATGTTTAGATAATTTCCTGATTAGAAATGTAGAAACTAATTGTTTACAATGCAGTCATTTTATTAAAAGAAAATAACTAAGGTCTATAATTAAACCTGATAGCTAGCAATCCATATGTCATAAAATAGCTGCTTTAAGGAATTATTGTTATAGGAATAAAAAATTAAATAATTCTAGTGATGTAGCTTTGTTTCAGAAAGGTCAATTCTATAAATGTTATTTGAGTGTTGGGTACTTTGATAAATTTGTTAAAAGTATTTTATTTAATAATAATATTTGAAAGAATTTAAAGGATAAAGAAAAATATGATTTTATTTCTTTGCCATTTAAATTGTCTTTTTCTAAATTGTATGTAGGGATAGCAATTTGTTTGGAAATAAAAAATTGCTTGGAACAAGAGTATTACTTTGAATAATTTAGTAATGACTGGAAGGTTGCTATTCTTCCACATGCGCCTTACAATTACTTTCAGACAGCCAATAGCTGTTAAAACAGTGGTCTGAGAGGCGATCAGGCCTAGACACATGACAGAGATTTTTTGACAAGAAAAGAATGATACCACTCTTCTCTTATACTTAACTTTTATATATATAAGCCACTCTTAATCATCTTGGCTTGAAAGCATGAATAATATAAACATATACATTTATTACTCACTGAGTTATTAATTTATGATATTACAGCGCGAAATCTTAGATTTACTACACCACAATTTTCTAGATGTTAATATAAGTTATCAGCAATGTATGTAAATAATATTTTGTTTAAATCACATGTTGTTATTAAATTAGTAATGACTGGAAGGTTGCTATTCTGTCATGGGTCTAGGCTTAATCGCTTCTCAGACCGCTGTTTTAACAGCTATTGGCTGTCTGAAAGTAATTGTAAGGCGCATGTTGAAGAATAACAACCTTCCAGTCATTACTAATTTAATAACAACATGCGATTTAAACAAAATATTATTTATATATGTTGCTGATATCTTATATTAACATCTAGAAAATTGTGGTGTAGTAAATCTAAGATTTTGTGCTGTAATATCATAAATTAATAACTCAGTGAGTAATAAATGTATATGTTTATATTATTCATGCTTTCAAGCCAAGATGCTTAAGACTGGCTTATATATATATATATATATATATATATATATATATATATATAGATATATATATATATATATATATATATATAAAGTTAAGTATAAGAAAAGAGTGGTATCATTCTTTTCTTGTCAAAAAATCTCTGTCATGTGTCTAGGCCTGATCGCTTCTCAGACCGCTGTTTTAACAGCTATTGGCTGTTGGAAAGTAATTGTAATGTGCATGTGGAAGAATAGCAACCTTCCAGTCATTACTAATTTAATAACAACATGTGATTTAAACAAAATATTATTTGAATAATTTATTAAATAATACAAAAGAAATGTTTGATAAAAGCTCTATTTTTATTGTAGTATATTTTATCCTTTGTTTTTGTAGAAAGGTCTACATAGGACAGAGTAGTTTGATTTTAAATGAAAAAATAAAGGTTCATAAAAATAGAGTTAGAAATAGATATCTTAGTTCTGCTTTGTATGTCAATGAAAAAAATACAGGCCATACTATTAATGTTGATGAAGCTTAAGGTTGTCTTTTTTGAATGAAATGAAATCAAAAGAAGAATTAAATAATATTTGTTATTGAAAATTTATTATTGTGACGCAATAAACTTATTTAAAAGTTATTTTAATATTAAGGGTGGATAGAAAGTAAATGAATTTGTGGGTAATGTTTAGTATATATATATATATATATATATATATATATACTAAACATATATAACTACAAAAACTACACCATATATACATATATATATATATATATATATATATATGTATATATGGTGTAGTTTTTGTAGTTCTTTATACTTGAGAAGTTTACTTGTAGCAGTAAAATCTTTGGTTGTGTTTTATTATTATTTTTGGCTAGTCATGTTGAGTTTTGGATTTGGGGTCATTTTAATTACTCACCTCAACGAGGAGCTGGAATATTCATATACTAGATCTAAAATATCAACTCAAAACCCATAACTTATTTCATACATAACATTTAAATAGTAAACCACTAAACATCACATGATTATCATTTCTTATGCTAGCACATAACTGTTATTAAACATGATGTTTAGTGGTTTAACACCAATCCTGCCCAACAGGATAGGGCTGGCTGTAGTTGTTAAAAACCAAAGACACCAAAATGTGTGGGTGCTGAACTGAGCTTAGACCCATATGACTATATAAGCTATCGAGCTCAGACTGAAAATATACTTGCTATCAAGTTCATTCTCATAGTTTTGTAGTTAAGTAGAGATAAAAGATGGCCGCTGGAGGTCATGCATTTGATTCTAAGATCTAGGTGCAGCGTTCTCAGATCCAAAGCTTTTTACTGACATAAGCCACATGCCAGAAACTAGTCTGGGGATATTGGATGAGTAGGTATTAGATAGTTATTTTATGCACAAGCTTTCTGGAATCCATTGATTACTCTAGTTGACATAGGGTGACATTACTATATGGAGAGTTTTGACTGTTTAATGTCTTTTACTCCAGCAATATAACATAAATATATATATGGGACTGAACCAAATTCAGATCTATCATATATTAATAGCCTCAGCATAGCCAAAGCCATAAAGGTTAAATTATAATAATCAATAAAGCAACTCCTCTTTAATGTGACATTGCTTTTATCAGCTTGTATTTATAAAAAATGTAATACAGAGATTGTACCAATAGCTCAATCAAGCTCTTAAGTGATAAGTGCAGTATGAGAAAATATTTGAAATCTCTATTCAGAAAAATCTTATCCCAAGACGAATTGGTTTCAAGTTTATGGCTCACCACATTGAGCAGCTTGAATATTCAGACACTAGATCTAAAATATCAACCCAAAACTTCAGAGTTTTTATTTAAATATTACATATATAACCTGATACTTTATCTGATTCAATGGTCTCATCACATAAATATTACTAATTTGTGTTTTTTTTAAAAATAGTACAATAAACTATTTAAAAGTTTTGTATATAGGAGTATGTGTAATAATGCACATACACAGTTTTATTTTAAAAATTGGTTATTTCTATTTTTTAATAGATTTTATTTTTTTTTTAAAAAAAAAAAAAATTTGTTGCTTTTTTTATACTTTAAGAAAGTAATTTAAGGCACGCAAACTTTTTGACTTTTCAAAAATATTCTAAATTGAAAAAAAAAGCTTACCCTTTCTGAACAAATCATTTTAGTTTGGTATTTTCTTTTTTGTAGTTGCATTCTTGTTGTTTTGATAGTAATCGATTTTTAATTTATTTTAACTAAAGTTGAGAATTGTTTTTACATTTTTTTAAAAATTTATTACGAATAAGATTACTCTGGTCAGAATCTTTTATTAAGATTAAATCTGATATAAAGATTTTTCTGATCATAACTACTAATTGAATGATATTACGGAAGATAAAAGTTTTTTATAAATAGCCCTATGATTCAGATTCTTCAGCTATTGGAATTTATTTGACTAGTTTAGTTTTGTTCAACTTTTTGTATGCCAATTGTGAGATTTCTTTGAATCACTGTGCTGCCATCAATTATCAAGTAATGCCAAAACTATCCACTATGAAGAATCATCTCAGTCCCAGATCGCAAATTGTCCCTGCAATATCATGTTGTAAGTGCTTAACTCGGAAATGATTCCTAACATCACATCCTGTCTCCTGAACAAAAATGGAAATCTAAAATCTTCACTGGAATTCTCCACTAGAATAAAGTATATGTGTCATGCAGAAATTTCTCCACAGTCTTAGACTTATACTTCAAGGTAACATGTTTTCTTATTTCTTCCACGGTTTAAAGTCTTAGCTTAATTTTAAAAGAAATATATTTTATTACATATTTTGCATATTCAATCTAAATATTTTTTAAAGTCATTTACATTTATAATTATGTCACTTTCTTAATAAATGCTTGGGCAATGTAAATAATTGTCTGATTACTTACATGTCTCCTATTGAGACTTTTAATTATTTGAAAGCAGCTTAACATTGGCAAGTCGTTTGGAAGGTGATTAACCAATTATATATGTATGTTTTTTAAATAAGAGATTTAATGTTTTCTCAATTTTAAATTATCTGTGCCAGAGTATTTTCTAAGTTTTCTATTTTTGTTGAATTGGAGATTTAAGTATTCACCCATGCTTAATTCCTTACTCTGTCATATTCACTGATCATATTTATTTTTCTTTCATTGTAATCAACTGTGGCAATCTTTGACATGGACAATATAACATCACTAGTCAATAACCTAGTTAATGCTTGCCAACACTGATTTGGTTGATTCATACAAGAATTCTTCATTTATTTGTTTTCAAACCTTATTTATAAGGAAACCAGAGTTGCTTAGTTCAATCTTCAGGTGAAAAAAAATTAGTCCCTCCCTTTTTTAAAACTCTATTAGAAAATTAGTTTGTCTGTCAGAGTGTTGACATTTTATTTTTGTTCATACATGCTTGGTAGAATTTAATAAAACTACATTTATTGTAAATAAATATTCATACTTGAAAATTTTTATATTAATTTTAATAAACTATAACCTTAATACCTTGTGAAGTTATTATAGCTAACATCTGTCCTAGTTTTATTTTCTCAATTGTCTGAACAAAATTAACAAGCTTTTGATCTGCCTGGGTCTAGTCAGGACAAATCATTATCATTTACTTTTGAGTATGGTAAACAAATTTTCCAGGTATACTCAGATCTGGTGGCGCCCTCCCTGATCAAAAGGACTAAGAATCATCCAGTACAATATATATATATATATATATAATTTTTTATCTGTGTTTTCATAGAATCATCCAGTACAATATATATATATATATATATAATTTTTTTATCTGTGTTTTCATATGCAATAAAAATGTGAATATATTCAATATCAGTAAAACTCATACCATCAGAATTTTTCAAGGTCTTTCTGACTTCTTACTTAAACAGTTATTATAATATTAGATGATTAACTGATGTTTAAAATAAATGCGACCTTCATTAACTCAATTCCACCTCTAATGTTTATAACATTTAAATACACAAGCAATATAATCTACACATATAATGGGTTATGACTAATCACTGATATACTTTTTCACCTTAGATCTCTAAGATCTCCTAATCTACACATGTGAAATCCAGCAGTAACTGCAACATTTTGAAGCTGATCATTTGGTAATGAAGCTATCAATTAAATTGGTCTTATTTGTAGAATGTAATTTATAAACAGAGCATTAAATATGTGATTTTTTTTTTTAAAAAATGTTTTGCTACTTTTTAAAAAAAATTACATTCACTAGTGCCAAAAATAAATTTTAATTAAAAATATTTTATATAAAATATATTAGAATGCAATTTATGATTGCATTTATATTAAACATAATTTTTTTTGTTTTACCAAAACTACACTTATTTCTTTGTTAAATAAAAGAAATTTTCATCTTTGACAAAATAGCCAATAAATAAAATACATTTTTATAGTAAATAGAGAACTTTTTACACTTAAGTAATTTGTACCATTTTAAAAATATCACAATAATTTTTTTAGACATTATTTTGAATAAGTATATATATTTTTCTATGGTTATTTCTATAATTTCTTTTATGATATATATATATATGTGTGTGTGTGTGCGCGCGCGCGCGCACATACACATTGGTTTCACATAGAATTTTAGATGTCATGAAACAGTTTGATTCAATATATATATATATTACATTCAAATCCGCATTTTTAGGTAGCTACTTATAGAAATTCAGGTTTTTGGATAGGATTGAATGCACTACAAGAATATCAAATATATCAGTGAGTATTATTTTTTTTAAATTTTAATTAGTTGATGATTGTTTTTTATATATTTATTGTATACACACATAGACAAAAACATATTTATGTAAATTAAAATAAAGTAAAATAAATGTAATAAACTATAATTTTAAAATAACCTCTACAATATTCAAATTAGGAATGTATAAAAATAAATAATAGCTCTATTCGATATCATGAAGGCTATTTTTTTTAACATGTAAAAAATTAAAAAAAATTTCATTCAAACTTACATCATTACCATTCCTACATGAATATCCAACATTTCATAATTTATTCATACAACTTTCCTATTTATTTAATAAATTGTCTCTCATATTTATAAACTATACTTTTTTGATTTTTCTGTGTTTTTTTTAAATGGTTATGTGCATGTAAAACTTAGCACGTGGTAAAAGCAAAAACATTCTTTACAATTTAATAAATCTTCTGCAAATGCTTATTTCACCTATTTATACAATATTTCACACAATTATACAAAAGCTTATGTTTATGAAATCATTTTAATGCATAGCTTCTTTCACCAATGTAAGTTATTTCCTATTAGTACACCATTGTACATATATGCATTGCATGTACACATGTATATGACATATAAAAAATATTTTTATGTTTGTAAAATTGTTATTTTTAGCAAAAAAGTAAAGCACTCTACAAAATGTTTTTGTAAAGACAAATGAATATTAATTATCCTAATTAGCACAGGTAATAAAAAGAAAACTATTATGATTAAAGAGGGCAAGAGAGCATGTGAATACAAAGAAAGTAATATCTTTCTCAAAAATAACTGTGCAGCTTAAAGCTTTATTTGTAATTTAAATACTTCAAATGAAGTTGTTGTTATATAAAATGGCAGACAAGATAATAAGAACTTAGTTGTAATGGTACTGTGACATATGACAATTCATCCTGCTTGTTGACATTGTTGCTAGCCAAAAGTAGTGATAATACCATTTATCAGGCACAACTTCTCAATTGCTATCTGCAATTGAGTGTTAGCAATTGAGACTTTTAGCTAACAGTGGCCTGCAGCATGTTTAGCGATAAATTGCTCTCACAACTCACATTTAGTCTACCATATCAGTTAGTTCTAATATGTGTTGTTTACCCTCTCTACAAATTGTGACATTTAACATATTGCTAACTTATCTTGATAGGGTGAAGTTTCATATTATAGTCTTAAGCAAATGATTAATAAGGATTTGGCTTCAATTAATAATTTGGCTTATGCTAAATTGTTTGATAGTCAGTTGTAATAAAACAAGAGCTATTTTTCTTACAAATTTTTTGCTTATTTTTTGAATGTTCCTCATTGTAGTCAATATAGTTTTCACTGATATAGCATTTATACTTGTGATAATATTTTTGTTGATAATTATTGTTATTTGGAATTTTTTATTGATTCTAGGTTATCTTGGTTAAGTCCTATTGGTTATTTGTGCTTGAGATTACATAAGATTAATTATTTATTGTATTATTTAATTAAATTTTTGACTAGATCTGTTTTGTTACTATGAGACTTGTTGTCAAAGTATATTGTCTTATAATATTTCTATTGTGGGTGGGTGCATTAGTTTTGGAAAGTCTAAATCAACTTTGATTCAGAATATCTATGATAATAGTTATATTTATTTGTTATTAATCTTTATAAATATAGGGTAATTATTGGTATATATCATCAGTCTCTTTTATGAGATAGAATTTTTAAAATAAATGCTCATTTAACTAAAAAAATTTAATTGGCATTGCCTGCTTTTAATTTAGAAGGTACTCATAAACAATTCAATTACAATGGTATTAGGTTGATTAATTCTTTTGTCTCTGCTTACTCATTAGATATTGACCTCATATCACTTATTATATTTAAAAATTATTGTGACATTTTTATATTCTATGTACTTATTTTGATTAATATTTTGTAATTTACCATATTGTTTATGTCGTGACTTTGTCATTAAATATAAAGTATTAATGTTATTATTATTATTTTGTATATATGTAGGACACCTCACACAAGTATTTCTGTTTTTAGACATAATAATTTCGTATTTTTATATATTATTGTAATAAATAAAATAAATTATTATTATTATTATTATTATTATTATTATTATTATTATTATTATTATTATTATTATTATTATTATTATTATTATTATTATTATTATTATTATTATCATTATTATTATTATTATTACTATTACTACTACTACTATTACTACTATTACTATTATTATTATTATTATTATTATTATTATTATTATTATTATTATCACTACTACTACTACTACTATTATTATTATTATTATTATTATTATTTATTTTATAATTTTCTTACTATTCTTCAGCATAGAGAAATACACTTTCTGAGATAAATAAAAGTGTTTCACATGAGTTACTTTTGTTGCTGACAAGGCTGGAATTATACATCTCTCCATGATCACTGCAATATAATAGTACAATTTTTGAGTTCAACAATAACATTCTGTTTACTAATAATTAATCTATCATTATTTGGATTTACATTAAATGCAACATTGAAATGCAAAGAAATATTGAGATAAGCATGCTAGACATTCTGTAATTTGGATATGGTTTTAAAATTCATGTTGTCTCCTCAATAGTTTGCATCCTATATCTACGCTAACCTTTATATAATGTATATAAAATAGTTTTATTTTACATTATATATTTAATAATTCATTATCATATATGTCTGTATTGGACAATTTTTCACTTCGATTTGGAGTATGAAAATCCCCTAATTGATAAAGATTTCAATAATTATTTTATAAAAGATTATATTATATTCTTTGTATAAAGATACATCAAGATGTTTTATTTGATACATAGTGTTCTCAAAAGTAAAATTCCATATCTAGTCACCAATTTTATTTAATTTAATTAAAACATATATTTTACTCTAATACACAACCTAGAAAAATACCCATCATCAAAATATCTATAATAACCTTTAATATGTAAGTGAATAAAATTTCTAAATTGTTGATTTCATAATCCATTCAAAATAAAATTATATGGAACATATAATGATGGAAAACTTAAGGGTCAGCCTACATCCATGTTATGCAATGGTCTTTTGGCTATGGATCTAATGCTGGTAGATTAAATATTAATGAAAATATTGTTGTTAATAAAATCAACCATTATAATACATATAAAATAGTGTTCTGATGTCCATCCAGTTGCATGAGTAAATCAAAATTTACAATAAAAAAATGATTGTACCAGAACTTTTATATAAGTTGCATTATTCTATTGATAGATTTAAATCGGTATTTGCTGAACATTCAGTTCCTTGTCATGGAAATTTTTGTTTGATAATATTTTAATTTACATGAGGAAAATGATTTGAAAAAAAAAATCTTATTTTATAAATATGACAGAAAACATATAAACTAAGCAACATTTTGCTATGAATATACATAACTTATAGAAAGTTGGCCATTCGCATGGGGTTGTTAATATTGTGTGGCTTTAATGATATTTTTTAATGTTTTCACTGTTAAATGCTACTCAGTACAACATACATTGGTATAAGTTGGCTGTAGCTATTATTGATTTCTTTTATATTTGTATACTAAATATTGTAGAAGTTATTCCTGGATATTTTGATTATTTTATTTATTTTTATCTATATGTATATATGTAATCTGGAATACCTACTATGCATATATTAACTTGATGTTCTGTAGTGATTAATGCAGAATAGCAAGGAATTATATAAGATTAAGCAAACATTATCACAGGAGTGAAATTTTAAAAGTGTTCAAAGCAGTAATGTTTATCCAAACTTTTGTTCTTTAATGTTTAATGATGTAATTGATGTTTGTAATGGAATAATTAAAAATATCAAACAATTAAAAATTAGAAAAGTAATGAAGATATGTTTTCAAAAATTAAAATTAATCAAAAAATATAACAATGTTTTAGAATAATTTATTTACGATAATGAATTTAAAAATTGTTTGTCTTATAAAGTGATGTTTATGCTTATAAAATTTTTTACATCTCTGATTAATACGGAATATATAATTAAAGAGTTGAAATTTTGATGTAATAAAAAATTTCATCGGAAAATTGATTTTTCAATAAAAGAATGTAATGTAATAAATATCATTGATAGACTGATTGGTTGAAATTTCAGTTTTGATAAAGAAATAAAATTTATCGGAATACATAAAAAAATTGCAAAATGTAATTCATTGTAACCATAAAATGTGCTTATGAAATGAAGGACACTCCAAAGGAGGTGATATATTTATTTAATCTCTGATATAAAATATGTTGATACTTTGTATAGGCAGATTACTTTAATAATACAAATTTTCTTTAATAATAATACAATATTCGTCAAGTAGGATAAAGGTGGACGATTGTGTTAAATATAATAATGATAAATATAGAGAAAAACTACATCAACAAATCGAAAAATTAAATATTAAATTGTTAAATACTTATTATGTTGATGTAATAAAAATTAATTGTAATAATTCTATACTTATGCTCTATTTAAAAAGTATTTAAAAGTAAACTGTATTTATCTATTTATCCAGCAGCAGTCTTTATGCCAAGGATTTTTGGAAATTTAAAAGTGCATAGTGAAAATTTACTTCGTAGGCATATATTGCAATTTGGAAGTAGCATATTTTATCAAGAAGCAGTTTACATTGGAATGTTTCTCATGATGAATTAGAATACATCTTCATTTGATTTTGACAAATAATTTATAAGCTTATTTTGATTGATGAAGACAGATTAATTACCTTGAATATGGAAGAATTGCATGAATCTGTTAAAGGAAAGACTATTCATATGATTGACTCATGTTTATATAAACAAGAAGTATACAAGTTTAAGCACTTGTTAGTTAAAGTCTTAAAATAAATTTTTTTGCTCAAAATTTGATTGCCATGTTTGAAAATTAATTATATATATTAGTGATGGTTGGTCCATGGGATTGCTTGTTTTCTTTGTTGTATGCAATTATATGTTGTCATATTACAAAGGCAATATTTTTTTTTAAAAAAAATATTCTTTCTAATAAGTACTAAAGGATATTTTAGATATGTAGATGATGACTTAAAATGGACTTCTGCTCTGAGGAAAGTGAAAATAAAATAAATTATCTTGACTTAACTTTATGGAAAGAAGATGATATAATCCATCATAAAATAATCATAAAACCCTTATCAATTAGAGGATTTGTACATCTCAAGAAAAATTTTCCCTGGATTTAAAACATTTTTATTTAAAAATATTTTATGTAAAAAATATTCCATGTCAATGTTAAAATATATGCTAATGATATATTGAAGGTAGGATATAATAGGAAAGATATTTTACTTACATTATATATATATATATTGTGCCGGACGAAAGCTTTTAATTTCGTCTATCAATCTATTTTGAAACAGAGGGCGCCACCAGACCATTACGTGTCTGGAAAATTTGTTCACTGTAATCAGAATAGATGATGATGATGGTTTGCGCCAACTAGACTCGGGGAGAAACAAGAGATCTTAAATTGTTTAGACAATTGAGACAAAAGCACAAAGACAAACGTCAGCCAAATTAAGTTAAACATATTTCATAAATTTTATTATGAGAAAATAAATTATTAAATATAATTTTATGACATAATAAATGTGAGTTAACTCAGGTGTGTACCAGAAATACTAAAGGCAAAGCTATGACAGACTGACTGATCTTCTAATAAACAAAGTTAAAAGGGAAGAAGCAAATTTCATTCAGCAGATTCACTTAAACACTGGTTTTTCCTTTCAGATACTTAAACCATATGCCCTTGAAATAGATCAAAGAACCAGTGCCGATGAGCTGTTCAAGATCTAAACATGGTCAGATCTTGAATGTCCTTATATCGGTATGAACTGCACCAATTACTATGTTTAAAATAATGGCGATTGATCCACCCCAAGAACAATCGGAAAATATCATTGAAATGAAGAAACAATTAAACTGGTGAATCCCAGCCAAACGATTGGCGAAAATTACTTTAAAATTAATAATTAATGGTCTCAATAAGAGACAAGTAAATGATTAGAAAAACAGTCTGCCCAGCAAATAACAAAAGAAAATAAACTTACAAACAAATTCTGAGTCTCTGATAAATTTAAAGCACATGTAATAAATACACAAATGAATCTATCGGAGAGCCGGGTACAAAAATCTTAAAAGTTGTAAACACTTTAGCAGACGAAAATATCGCTCACCTGTAATTTAAGAAAGGATAATTTTATCTTCCTGCTGACAACTTATAAAATTACAAAGAAAAACACAATTCTAATTTCTCCTTTGACTCCACCTCATCGACAATATCGCACGATTTTTGGCCAGAATACAAATTATTATTGAATACTATATATTCATACATAAAATATATATACAAGATGCTAAAGCATTTACAAAAGCGAGCATAAAATATAAAACTCATCTCATTCTCCATAAACAAACCGAAGCAATTGGAAGCTTAAAACTAAGATCCAAGACCACCATAAAATATTGGAAAACCCAGCAAATATAATATAGGCTATATTGATTTAAGTATATACTATATATATTGGATGATTAGATTGAGCAGAATTTAATGAGAATTAATTTACCCTGGGAAGAATAAAAATGAAAATAGTTACCTAGTTTTTTAGTTTTTCTAGAGGTTTTTTTGGGACTCTGTTGGTATCTTTGTGGCTTGAGTGGTAACATATAGTTTTTTTTTGCAGTTTTATAACAGTGCCAGTTGTCAGAACAAGAATTAACTGACACCCATTTTCAGGCTATTATACTTGCTCATTTCCTGCAAAACCTTTCCTGTTTTCATTCTTCGCCTAGCCCCTATCTGGATCTACCCAGGGTTTATTGAAATGAAAACAACAACATAAAAATCAAATCTCCCTATCAAAATTGTTTACAATAATTAAAATAAACCATTAGGTGCATTGTACCGCTTGTTTTTAAATCAAATGGATTTAAAACGGCGATCGAAAACTATTTTAAAATAAATCGATAAATATTTTTAAAAACCGTTACATACAGTAACGGCTGCCTTTTAAATATTGCAAATTTAAACTCACATTTAATTAAATTAAAACTAAAATTCTTTTTTTGTTTCAAACAACCCATTAAACCTCAACAGCAATATATTTGCACTAAGATTCACATTCGAATCTTAAGTTTCACCTTTTTCTATCGTCTCTCACCTAACACTCTCTCCTACCCAAATTTAAACTTTTTTTGGTATCGAATTATGTGTGTAGTAATATTAAAAATGTATCAATATATGTAAAATCCACCATAAACACACACATGTTTCGATAACAAATTTAAAAGCAATAAATAAAAATAAATGATATAGTTTATATTTCTGTTTTAGTTATATAAAATACATAATTTTAACAATTTATTTTAAATTATAAAGTTCATTATTTATTGCTGTGTTTAAATTTCATATTTAATAATAATTTTAGAAATCTGATTGTAAGTTAAGTAAAAGTAAAAATAATTATATATTCCCTTTTGTCTTTGAAATTTTAAAAGTAATGGTCAGTGAGAGATAATAGATTAATTAAAAAGAAAAATTCCCTAAAATCTTTAATTACAAAATGTAAATGTAAAAATAAACTTGAACAATGGAAATGCAGCTTTCTATGTAAATTAAACTTACAAGAAAAAATTGATTCTCCTCAGGGCAAATAAGTGGATCCAAAAATAAAATCGAACAAAAGTGAAAAGATAAGATCAAAGAAAGGAGGACATTTTGAATTTGCTAAGAACTTTTAGTTGAGCTTTAGCTGTGCTCTCGATCAGTTGAGAGTCTCCAAAAATCATAAAGTAATTTACCTACCACAGTATGTTCGAGTAGAAAGCACCCAGACTATTCTCCCCCTGGAGATTTGCAATCATATGCCATGAACCTTCACATATGCCCTCCATAAAGTTAACCATGAAGATCTGCTGCCCAAACAATTAGAAAGCTGCTGCTGCTGTTAAAATAAATGAATAATATAAATGCTGGAAAGAACTGCTACTTCTGAAATAATGAACAATTCACTACTGATTCTGAAAACTTCATATAAAACAGGTACCTGTACCCAAGCCCTAGAGTACTCTAAATAATAGCTCACTATAGCTCACTCTCTATATAAATTGTAAATTATAAATTGTAAAATTATAAATTGTAAAACTATAAATTTAATGATTAATTTATTATTTAAATTTTGTTAATAATCTAGCTTGCCTAATTCTATCTTTTTGGGTATGCATTTCTAAATTTTACATTTTTATTATCTAATTATAGCATGATCATAAGATTTCTGACCAGACCTCACCAAATTTAAATATAGATTTTAATCAAGATGGTTGCCATCTTGTCTAGCAACCTATTAATATATTTTTTATATACTTCTGTTGGCTGGTCAGCTCGGAAATCTCCATAATTTTCTAAATGCAAATCCATGATTGCTTGAAACAGTGGATGCATGTCACGCAAATCCTCATTAATATTTACTTCTATAAATTACTTAATATTTTCATATAAATCGACACACATTCAGTGCTTCATTTATGTAATGCTGGGGTTTACTACTTAGCAAATGGCTGACATATTAGTTATTAATACTTGCCCAGTGTACCTATTGTTTTATATTTTATTGTTTTTGAGTAATAATTCCATAAATTGCCTTTCTTTGAATGTCAAAAACATTCTTTATTAAATGTTGATGATGTAGGGCCGAGTTATAAAATATATTAAATCTTTGCAGAATATTCTGTAAATTATACATTTGTTATGTTTTAGAGATGGGATGACCTATTATAAGCCTTGGATACTCTGGATTCTTTAGGATTTAAATTAATCCCAGTCATCCTACACAAGCGGACATAATAAATGTTCCCATAGGGCTTGATGACCATCGCACAATTAGGAGATAATCGTGGCATGAACCACTTGCCCCTGATTATGCTTATGTGACACCTTATCTTTTGGTCCTATGGCAAATGTCCAGACCATTGTTATAAACTCATCCATGGCTTCACAGTATACTATACTGCCACATTCATATTGCCTTTCTAGACATACCATGTGTTTTGATTATTAACTTTATTACTCAATATATAACTCTTTCTCTGCATTAGTGACATAACTCACTCGCAATAAATGTCTGTCCATAGTAATTAGTAAATATCTTCTTTAATTAAATGAATATATTTCCACTGTTATGATATTAATTCTACTTTAGACTCTTGCATTGCAAAGATATAAATCTCAAAGGCATGCTTGTGAAATACTTGCTCGAAGAATTTAGGTAGCTAGATTACGTCAGCCACATAAATGTATCTTTTTTTAAAATATAACAGTATTGGAAATACCACTACCAAGATTTTAAAATATGACAAAATATTATTGGTTAAATGATTTTGTATAAAATATTTTAAACAAATAAATGTATCTCTTTGTAAAATATAACAGTATCGAAATACCGCTATTGAGATTTTAAATATAACAAAATATTATTGGTTAAATGATTTTGTATAAAATATTTTAAATAAATAAATAAATGTATATCTCTGTAAAGTATAACAGTATCGGAAATACTGCTATTGAGAGTTTAAATATAATAAAATATTATTAATTAGATGATTGAGTATAAAATGCTTTAAATAAATAATTTCAAACTATAAGTCTGCTGTTACATATTTATTTATTCGATACCCGTACAATATAATATTTCCTTGATTCTGTAAAAAATAAATGTTTAATATTAATGTTATTGTTATTGGCTAACTCAAAAAGAAAGTCTTGAATCTCTTGCATCTCCATGACCACCATGCTTAAATAAATATTTACTAATGTAGCATCGTATGCATTGTTTCGTAGATTGTATTGTGGAACTGACAAACTATGTTCAAACTCAGTACTACAGATGGCTTTGCTACCTAGATAGTGCTGCAATTCAGTGTGGTGGTCGAATTCTGCACTATGTTAACGAATCAGACGAATCTGACCATTACAATGTATATATAATAAAACAAGTTATAAATTTCTATACTTACTTTTAAGCTTGCATTTAAATAATCACTGGATGGAGCTTACCTATAGCTCTAAACAAGCTTTGTTTTTATAAGAAAGTCAATTGAAATACTAAAGAGACCTACTGTTTTAAATAGGGCTGATGAAGCACAATATATTCCAGTGATGTGGAAACCTCTAAGTTTATCTCAGTCTTTTAATATTAACTTACAATTAATAAGTTAAAAAACTGAGGGAAATAAGCATTTTGATAAGCTTCATCTTTGAATGCTGAACTACTTCAAGTTGAATCTCATTTCTCGTCTTGCACTCAGTCACATTACTGTTTGAGATCTAATAATTTTTTTCAAAAGTTAACATTGACAATGGCAGATGCTAGTTCATCAAAATATCGGTATATAATGGAAAATAACACAAGGTTTAGCCCAATATATATATATATATATATATATATATATATATATATTGTGCCACATGGTTTTATCGGCTCAAATAACAAGATTTAGGATCTAGGCAAAAGTACCTTGAGTCCAATCATGCTCAAGATACAAAAGTCAGGAATGCTCATGAACTCTGTTCTATTTGCCTATTTTCTGGATCTACCAACTTGTGAGCAACAATCCTGATGATACTGATCTCATATATCTCTCTCCACCAGCATCACAAAGTGGAGACACAAAAAGACTCTAATTTGAAATATTATAACAAAATATTTTAGTATAAAATATAAGTTTGACCCATTTAAAGGTCATGACCTTTCACATTAACTATATATAGAGAGGATTAGTGGGAGATCATCTAGTCAGCATGAGCATAATTTAATAACTAAGATATTAATATTTAAATAAAAGAAAACAATGATTCTGCAAGTTTATGATATATATATATACATATATATATATATATATATATATATATATATATATATATATATATATATATATATATATATATATATATATCATTATCAACCATTATCAATCCACTGCAGGATGAAGGTCTCTCCAAGTTTAATCCATCTTCTCCGATCTTTAGCTTCTCTTCTCCACATCACCCCTGCACACTTTCTTATTTCATCCATGCATCTCACATGTGGTCTCTTTCTGGGTCTTTTACAATCTTTTGGAATCCAGTTTAAAATTTCAATTGTCCATCTATTATCATCTCTTCTAGCAATATGTCCAGCCCAACTCCACTTCAATCTTTTAATTTTTTCAATGATATCAGTAACACCTGTTTGTTCTCTTACCCATACAATGCGTTTTCGATCTCTTCTTGTTACTCCCAACATACACCTCTCCATACTTCTTTGAGTGGTCTGAAGTCTCTGTATTGCTCTTCTATTGAGTGTCCAAGTCTCAGATCCATAAGTAAGAACTGGTAAAACACATTTTTTAAAAACCTTCCTTTTCAAACACATAGGCATATTTCCTTTTAGTATCAAGTTATTTCTACCAAAAGCACTCCAACCAATTTTAATTCTATGATTAATTTCCTCCATTATGTTTCCATCTGTATTAATAATCTGACCAAGGTATTTGTAACTGTTAACTTCTTCTAATTCATCATAATCAATCTTTATTTTCATATTTTGAGCAAACCGATTAAACATTACTTTAGTCTTTTTAACATTTATCTTTAGTCCTACTTTCCTACTTTCATCTGATAACTCCTGCAACATTTCCTGCAGCTCTGAAGCATTATTTGCAAAAACAACTACATCATCTGCGAAATCTAAATGACTTAAATAATCTCCATTTACTTTCACTCCTTTAGTTTCCAATTTTAATCCACAAAATACTTCTTGCAGCACTGCTGTAAAAAGTTTTGGAGATATGGAGTCACCTTGACTTACACCTTTCTCAATGTTGACTTTCCCAGTATCATTATGTAATCTAATTGTTGCTGTTGCATTTTTATAAATATTCTTTAAAATATGACAATATCCTGGATCTATACCTTGATGATCCAATGCTTTAATCACTGAAGAAATGTTTATAGAATCAAATGACTTTTCATAATCTACAAATCCAAAACATAATGACAACTCATATTCATTTGTCCTTTCTATAACTTCTCTCAATACCTGAATATGATCTACTGTACTAAAACCACTTTTAAACCAGCTTGTTCTCTTGGTTGGTGGAAATCCAATGTTCTCTGTAGACGAGTTGTAATTATTTTGGTAAAAATTTTATATAAAACTGATAAAAGGCTGATAGGTCTGTAATTTCTAATATCTTCTTTATCACCTTTTTTAAATATTAATATTATTACTGCATTCTTCCAATCATCTGGTACATCTTTATCTTTAGATATTTGGTATATAACTTTGCTAATTTTTTTTTCTGTTTCTTCACCTGCTTCTTTTAATATATCAATTATAATTCCATCATTACCTGGAGCCTTTCCTTTCTTCATACATTTAATTGCATTTTTCACTTCTTCATTTAAAATTCTGGGCAATTCGGAAGATGTAATAGATATAGGAGGTACTTGATCTTTATTACTATATAATTCTTGATAAAAATTTTCTACCAATTTCATGATGTCATCTCTCTTTTTAGTAATAATTCCATCTTTTTTCCTTATTGCAGATATAAATTTCCTACCAATACCAAAATGTTGTCTTACATTCTTAAGACTTTTATTTTCTTCTACAGCTTTTCTTGCTAGTTCACAGTTATATTTTCTTATATCGTTTTCAACTCTTTTCCGCACCATTTTACAAAATTCGAGATATTCAATTCTTTTTAGTGCATCATTTTTGTATATCTTCATATTTCTTCTTTTCTTCATAAATTCTCTAGTTTCAATAGAAATTTTGTTGGTCAATTGCTGCTTTTGTCTACCAGCTATCTTTGTTGCAGTTTTAAAAGTGTATCAGTTATTTTCATATTAATTTCATATATATATATATATTGTAATGATCGACAAAACAATTGACTTATCAAATCTAACCACAAACTATGATATCTGCTCTACAGGGTGCCATCTAGGCATTTAAACCTAGAAAAATTTATAGAGTAGGCAGATACACACTGTTTAGATTCCACTTTATTTAAATATTCAGATCATTAGCCCAAGTCACTCGCTCAGTGGAACAGCAGAGATTATAAAATATAACTTTATATCTCAAACATAAATAAATAAAAGCCACTGCCAGAAATTAACACATAAAAATATTTATTTACGCACATATAAAATCATTCTCATGTGAGGAATAAGTTTAACATTTTAGATGTTTATATTGTAACGAGACAGCGTTACATCAATATTAAATCCAGAAAGCATCAAGAAATACACACACCAACAAGCAACCTAAAACACGCATAACCTCATTATCGTAATTTAGAATAGTTTCCTTCATCGTATAAAATATATGTATAAAATACCGCTGTAAAACACACCCATAAAAATGCAGATCGTAAACGTATAAAGTAAATGATTAAAGCTGGTAAATAATAAATGTAGTTTATTCCTTAAATAATAAAGATAATTCACTTGCATAAATAATAAGTATAATTCGTAATCTTAAATAATAAATATGAGTCAATTTGATAAATAATAAATATATAATTGTTATCTTGAAATGATAAAAATAATTCACGTTTAAATATAATTTGTTTCTTTAACATGATAAATATAATTTGCCGTTAGAAATCAAAATTCGCTTTCTTAATTAAAATGTATAATTGTCCTTCAAAAAACGCCATGGGAATTTAACAGGGGATTATTTTAGAAAATCATTTAAAATAAGAGTAATAGAAAAGATCTAATGAAATGATAAATGCTCGACTTCTAATTTTAAAATAGTATGTATTGTTCTAATAAAAACACACACACACGCATGCATTAAAAATGTGAAAGAATAAGATTGATTGCGAAAGCGAGATTGCCTCAAAATAAAGATTGCCTGTAGCAAAAAAGAGAGTGAGTAATGCTAACGCGGACCTTAACGACAACTTGAGAAACAGGGAACTCTGGGGGTAGATTGGATCCCAAGATATGGACCAAACCTTTTAAATACACCTCAAAACCTATTAAAAAAGAAAAAAAGAGATAGAACAGGATTCTAGATGCTATTCTACATAGATATCCCTGTCTTATTGATATAGTGATATTATTACGCGATCATTACTGTTGTTATTATCACCTGCTCATCATCCGACGCTTATGCCATTGGCGTACCACTGAATTGGTCTGAAGTAACTCAACGAATTCCTCGGCATTAAAGATGACTATTCCGAAATTAATACCAAGAGCGTCGATCGTCATGAGGGGCTAAGAAACCTCTCAGTGACTGATCGGCGCTCCGCTACCAAAATCTCCAGGACTATGCAACTCCGATAACATCGTGTTCCGTGAATGTTCCAGCTGATAATATGTTCCGCAAAATTCCCACGTGTACCAGGATCAACCGATAATCGCCGCACCCAAGATAAAACCTAGGTAAATATGTTTATATTAAATCACTCACTCAATCTAGAACTCTTACAGGCAATCTCGTAAATAACCTACCTAATTTGTACAAATCAAACTTGAACTTTCCTCGTCTGATAATTTATCGTATAACAGAACTTTATTCACACGAACTTTAAACTTAAATGAAAGTCAGGATAGAGAATTATTTAATCCATGAAATGAACTTTATTTCGCAATGCATACTTGTATTTATTAATTATGTTTCTCTGAGAGCGTGTTTATGTGTGTGTGTGACTACAAAAGGTTAACTTAACAAAATTAATATCTTAATAAACTGGTTCATTATATAATCAATTCGAGCATTTATCAAATCCTTTCACACGATTCAAATTCTTAATTTATACTTGTCATCATAGTTATTGTTTAAATTATTAGATAGATTCGTCATTTGAGATTAATATTTGTTTTATATTGTTTTATGTATCAACATCGCGCCGTGAGTCACGATGTTTTCTTTAGTATGTAATCTAGTTAAGATAGTCTTAAGAGAGGGCGGGTCTATGAAAATAAATGTCAATAACTTATGTTGTAAGCAATAAAGCGGGGGATGATTTATAAGCCTTGTGTTCGGGCGTAAACGAACAGATTGATAGGTTAGCGGTGACCAATAAACGGCCTTCCTGCCGTGATAGACTTAGTAAAGAAACATGCTGATTTTAATTAGCGGTCAATGCGTCTTCTCCGGGAGGAGTCTTGTTAGGGACAATCGTGTAGCGACCCTGAGTCATCGGATTGGTCCATGCTGAGAGTATCGAGTTAGCGGGCGGGATTTGACTTGGAATCGTTTTGACATAATGTAAGGTGATGCGAGTAGTTAAAACACTTAAATAATCGTATCTGGCGCCCTCTTATGTGGATTATAAACAACTGTCGATGTAAGAAAAAAATAAAGCCTTACGCTGTGTCATGTTAGTTTCGAAGCCGTAATCTCTTGGTAACCGTAGATATCTCACGAGAAGAAAGAAAGAGGGGGGGTACGTTACATTTGGCGCTTCCAACGTGAAGCTAGTATAAATGAAGCGTCTAAAAAAAAAAAAAAAAAAAGGCAAATCCAAATACTAGCAAAAGCGGCAGAACTGGGAGAAGACGCGGAAAAATGTAAACAAAAAGCGTAGTAAAAAGAAAAAAAAAAAATTTTTTTTAGTGATAAGATATAAACAAACGGAACACTTCCCCCATTTTATTACGGCCGTTTCCACACTGCGCATACAGATTGAAAACGTTTTTGATAGTAAGAATAATATCCAACGGACATCGAGGGGGGGGGTTGGGGCAGGGGGATAAGGGATCCACGAGATGGGAGATGCGATAGCTAGGTTTGAACGCGCAGAAGGGAGGGGAAGGCAGATGGAAAGGCCAAGACCGGAGTTAGAAAGAAGAAAATTACCACCAGACCGATATTGAAAAAAAAAAAAAGAGAAAAAAAAAAAAATGCTGACGGACCCAGACTGACACTGGAATATGATAATGGAGTCCCACTAACAATCGGCGATTATCGTAGGAAAATAACCCCGGACCGGAAGAAAAACACATATAGCATCGCACCACACACAAACAAAGGGGGGGGAGGGGGTTATATAAACCGTCATTCCATTTAAACCAGTAACTAACGCAAGGAAACTATTCACGTTAAGTAAACTAGTCGTTTGAAAGCCAGCAAATTAAAGAACATCGCCCGCCGTCAACCAAAACGTATTGATGAAAAAAAAAAAAAAAAAAAAAAACAAACAAACAAAACACGGAGACCAACGAAAGGAAAGGAGAGAGAGACGGGGCACGAAAGATAAGCGACCTTGTTCTTTCCCTCACTACTTACCCTTGTGCTAGGAGGTACAGAGCTCGGATATTTCGTATATTTAGGTTCCAAATCGTTCGCAACCGCCCACTTATCGTGTTCCTACAGAGGCTCTTCGGAAAGGTCCATCCCCCTGCCTCCCATTAGATAGGCCGTCAGGAAAGGCCCTATAGAGTCGTAACCTTGCATCGCGGGACCTCGGAAATGTCCATCCCCATGCCACCTTCCGCCCGGGTGCCTGTACCAGGTTGGGGAAAATGTACCGACTATGGCACGCCGAGCAGAATTCGTAGAGATCAAATCCGAGCCTGACCATATAACCTGCCAAAGTATTTCCTTAAGTGAGGGGAGGGCGAATCCCAGGAAGCTGCCCGGAGTAAACAGTGGAAACGGGAAGAACAAACAAAAAAAAAAAAAAAAAATCCAAAAGTGCGAAACCCCGCATTTTGATTTTTTTTAGACGGAGCGCGGGGATATGTAACGAGACAGCGTTACATCAATATTAAATCCAGAAAGCATCAAGAAATACACACACCAACAAGCAACCTAAAACACGCATAACCTCATTATCGTAATTTAGAATAGTTTCCTTCATCGTATAAAATATATGTATAAAATACCGCTGTAAAACACACCCATAAAAATGCAGATCGTAAACGTATAAAGTAAATGATTAAAGCTGGTAAATAATAAATGTAGTTTATTCCTTAAATAATAAAGATAATTCACTTGCATAAATAATAAGTTCAGACGTCTGAACTCTTCCGATCTAATAATAAATATGAGTCAATTTGATAAATAATAAATATATAATTGTTATCTTGAAATGATAAATATAATTCACGTTTAAATATAATTTGTTTCTTTAACATGATAAATATAATTTGCCGTTAGAAATCAAAATTCGCTTTCTTAATTAAAATGTATAATTGTCCTTCAAAAACGCCATGGGAATTTAACAGGGGATTATTTTAGAAAATCATTTAAAATAAGAGTAATAGAAAAGATTTAATGAAATGATAAGTGCTCGACTTCTAATTTTAAAATAGTATGTATTGTTCTAATAAAAACACACACACACGCATGCATTAAAAATGTGAAAGAATAAGATTGATTGCGAAACGAGATTGCCTCAAAATAAAGATTGCCTGTAGCAAAAAAGAGAGTGAGTAATGCTAACGCGGACCTTAACGACAACTTGAGAAACAGGGAACTCTGGGGGTAGATTGGATCCCAAGATATGGACCAAACCTTTTAAATACACCTCAAAACCTAGTAGAAAAGGGACAGAACAGGATTCTAGATGCTATTCTACATAGATATCCCTGTCTTATTGATATAGTGATATTATTACGCGATCATTACTGTTGTTATTATCACCTGCTCATCATCCGACGCTTATGCCATTGGCGTACCACTGAATTGGTCTGAAGTAACTCAACGAATTCCTCGGCATTAAAGATGACTATTCCGAAATTAATACCAAGAGCGTCGATCGTCATGAGGGGCTAAGAAACCTCTCAGTGACTGATCGGCGCTCCGCTACCAAAATCTCCAGGACTATGCAACTCCGATAACATCGTGTTCCGTGAATGTTCCAGCTGATAATATGTTCCGCAAAATTCCCACGTGTACCAGGACCAACCGATAATCGCCGCACCCAAGATAAAACCTAGGTAAATATGTTTATATTAAATCACTCACTCAATCTAGAACTCTTACAGGCAATCTCGTAAATAACCTACCTAATTTGTACAAATCAAACTTGAACTTTCCTCGTCTGATAATTTATCGTATAACAGAACTTTATTCACATGAACTTTAAACTTAAATGAAAGTCAGGATAGAGAATTATTTAATCCATGAAATGAACTTTATTTCGCAATGCATACTTGTATTTATTAATTATGTTTCTCTGAGAGCGTGTTTATGTGTGTGTGTGACTAAAAAGGTTAACTTAACAAAATTAATATCTTAATAAACTTGTTCATTATATAATCAATTCGAGCATTTATCAAATCATTTCACACGATTCAAATTCTTAATTTATACTTGTCATCATAGTTATTGTTTAAATTATTAGATAGATTCGTCATTTAGATTAATATTTGTTTTATATTGTTTTATGTATCAACATCGCGCCGTGAGTCACGATGTTTTCTTTAGTATGTAATCTAGTTAAGATAGTCTTAAGAGAGGGCGGGTCTATGAAAATAAATGTCAATAACTTATGTTGTAAGCAATAAAGCGGGGGATGATTTATAAGCCTTGTGTTCGGGCGTAAACGAACAGATTGATAGGTTAGCGGTGACCAATAAACGGCCTTCCTGCCGTGATAGACTTAGTAAAGAAACATGCTGATTTTAATTAGCGGTCAATGCGTCTTCTCCGGGAGGAGTCTTGTTAGGGACAATCGTGTAGCGACCTTGAGTCATCGGATTGGTCCATGCTGAGAGTATCGAGTTAGCGGGCGGGATTTGACTTCGGAATCGTTGTGACATAATGTAAGGTGATGCGAGTAGTTAAAACACTTAAATAATCGTATCTGGCGCCCTCTTATGTGGATTATAAACAACTGTCGATGTAAGAAAAAAAATAAAGCCTTACGCTGTGTCATGTTAGTTTCGAAGCCGTAATCTCTCGGTAACCGTAGATATCTCACGAGAAGAAAGATAAAGGAGGGGGGGTTACGTTACAATATTAATCTTTAATTTTACATTTAAATAGATTTCAATAATGAGTTTAATATTTATTTAGTGAGTTAAGTATGAATAGACTATACAGATTGTATTTGAAAAGAAAATATTCTATCACTTATTTAACCTTAGGCTAAAAAGTTTGCAGTCAAACTGGCATCAATCCATCTGATACATTTATGTATTCAATGTAGCATGAAAATATGACAACACAAAATACTATACTGTCAGGAATGTACGTCTGAACAGTAAGTAGAGTTAGAGAAGACATTGTTTCTCCACCAACAGAAATACTATATCTGTTGGCAAGTAGAACAATAAACATAAAACTCCATAGGAATGGATTGTGGTCCTTGCCATCTTACAAACCCATCCATAGGCAAACAGAAGGTGTGTGGCATATCTATGCAATCCTGCCCATAGCAGATCTCATACTACATCTACTTATTACACAATTATATATCCAAACCATTGAGCCAATTCAACTACGAACGAATAACCTAAGATTACCCTCCCTTAATATAACTTTACAACACTATATAGCCATTCACACCCGACTTAAATTTAACATTTAAATATGTTCGCGCAGATGAATTTTATAAAATTTGTTTTAAAATGTTGAGTATAGATCGGCTGCACAGATTCCATGGTTAAAAACATTTCAAAATAAACATAACCAATCAAAATACAAAGTTATCGCTAATGTCCATTGCAAAGGGAATACAAAAAAAACCAATGGTGTTCATCATAAGACACCGCAGTGACATGATGACTTATATATTCCAATCAACTATGAAATAGCAACATAATTAACCGCTAACAAATCTATGCAACGTCTATACCCAACTTTAAATTTTATGCATTTAAATAATTTATATGATAAGTATTAATACAATAAATTTATACAATAAGAAAAAAATGGAAATGATGTTTATCAATGCAAAACATATAAATTTAAACATTTTCAATTGATTTTAAACTTAAAAGTCAGATATAAGTTCATAAGCTTGAACAAAAGTTCTTAATTATTTTTAAATTTTAGAATTCATGTCAATAGCTTACAGTAGAAGAAATCACTGCTCTTGATGTAAATTTCAACAGAGTCTTTATTTGAAAACCCGGTCAGATGTTCCGCAGGTAGCATTAGCTGGTTCATTTTGATATCACAGTCAGTTTATTTTTTAAAAATAGAGAGAGAGTGTGATATGTGCATCCTATCAGTGACCCTCAAAAACAAACAGGAAAAACTGACTGGAACTCAATATTTTTCTTTTTATACTCCTCCTATGGATTCCATGAACAAAGACGTAATTGTTACATTTTTTCGTTATGGTACGGGCCTTTATTTGCTGCTTCTATATTGGACAAGCTAATTCTTTATTCCTTATCTAATTTTGATCTGACTTATTAATTACACAGCTTTTGGATAATTAATAAACAATCATTTCCATTTACAGATTACAGGAATTAATTAATACCTGTTTTTATTTTTACTTACGTTATTTCTTTTTTAAACTATTTTTATATTTAAATCTTTTTTTTATAAAAAAAAGTACGTTCAAATACCTTTTTTTTTTATTTATAAAAAAAAAAATATATTTAAAGTTTAGCATCTGTGCGAATATATACGTTTAACAAACATTTTAATTTTAGCATTTAGTTTTTTTTTTAATAGATTTTATTTTTATTTGTGAACTTTAAGATTTTATTTTAAATTAATGTAATGACATATTTTTATATATTTACAATATATATATAATATTGTTTTAATTTCAAGAAGTATATGTAAATACTTGGTTTATTTTTTATTAATCATCATTGGACTTTTGATGTACATATAATATGAATGACATTTATACGGTAGCAGGTAAATCATATGACATTTGTTTTATAACTTAGAAAATGACAATGTAAATTATTATTCTATTTTATAGTGGCTTGCTCATATGCCAATAATTTATAAATATACTGATGAACAGTTGATTTAGCACTATGAGAAAATATATTTGCATGATAGCAATCCACCCCCCCAGAAAGAACAAAATATAGCACTTAACTGATTTAGCTTATGAAGTTTATTTTATGATTGAAATATTATCTTTACTACAAAAATACATTTTTTATTAATAGGTGAAATGATCTTAAAAACTGAGACAGATATATGTGGGGAATAGCTTGTTAACATATATATATATATATATTGTGCCGGACAAAAGATTTTTGTTTCGTATATCCTGACCATGAGGGCGCCACTAGTCCGAAAATTGGAACTAGACATTTATTTTAAGGGTGGGCAGGATATACGAACATGAATGTTCCAGACTAAACCCAGGGAGAGCAAAAGCTAATGAATGTGGTTCAGACAATTGAGAAAACACTGAGACAAATGTCAGCCAAAATACTTATAAGAACTTTTTAAATTTATTAAACATAATAACAAAATAAACATGGAACTTGATACATTTACTTAGCAGATCTTAACATTGAGTGTATGCGAGCAGAACTACATTAAATACCCAGGCAGACAAGTTCATTTCTTATCTATAACACAATAATGGCTTATATCTTCTTGCTAGCAGTTCCCCCAACCAATTCCCTTTTCCCTACAGAGATTTAGTAAGATGGATATTTGTGGAGAATAACGGGACAGCGCAGACAAGCTTTTCTTAGTCCAGAAAAAAAATGTTGGAACCAAGAATGTCATAATTCTGCAAAACGCTCATGTCAAGTACATTGAAATGAGCCAAGGTTAGTCTCACACAAGAAAGAAACATGAATTACGCAATCTGAATTATAGCAAATAAATCTCTACCAAAAATAAATAAATCATATATCCTAGAAATCGCTAGCCAAAACCAAGTTTGATTCAGTTTAACTCCAAAGCAAACAAACAAACAAAAATAAAAGAAAACTACTAAGGTCGGTCTGAGCATTTAACAAGGGTTAATCATAAAACTGAGAAATTATTAAGCATATAAAATATCACTCGCCCTACACTCTCGAACAAGCAACATTTTAAGTTTGAAAATCTTGCTACTAAGATTGTAATGTAAAATAAACAAAAATACATTAATATTTAAATTGATAAATTACACATCGTAAATATAATTTCTTTTTAAGATTAAGCTGAGATTTGCGAGAGACTTAATTAGAAATTTAGCCCTGATTTTGATATGGAAAGGTAAGTTACCTCAAGATAATATTAATTTCTATTGTTCAAACAAAGCTCGGTTTATAGAGTCCTTCTACAATGGATGTCATTTACTACAGGTTCAGAAGTCTGGAGGCATTATCGGGATTCACTCTGGACTTGACAGTTAGGTCATGATGGAAGTCACAATTTGGAGCTCCGAATAATGCCTCCAGACTTCTGAACCTGTAGTAAATTACATTCCTTGTAGAAGGACTCTATAAACCGAGCTTTGTATGAACAACAGAAATTAATATTATCTCGAGGTAACTTACCTTTCCATATCAAAATCAGGGCTAAATCTATAATTAAGTCTCTCACAAATCTCAGCTTAATCTTAAAAAGAAATTATATTTACAATGTGTAATTGATCAATTTAAATATTAATGTATTTTTGTTTATTTTACATTACAATCTTAGTAGCAAGATTTTCAATCTTAAAATGCTGCTTGTTCGAGAGTGTAGGGCGAGTGATATTTTATATGCTTAATAATTTCTCAGTTTTATGATTAACCCTTGTTAAATGCTCAGACTGACCTTAGTAGTTTTCTTTTATTTTTGTTTGTTTGTTTGCTTCAGCGTTAAACTGAATCAAGTGGTTTTGGCTAGCGATTTCTAGGATATATGATTTATTTATTTTTGGTAGAGATTTATTTGCTATAATTCAGATTGCGTAATTCATGTTTCTTTCTTGTGTGAGACAAACCTTGGCTCATTTCAATGTACTTGTCCATGAGCGTTTTGCAAAATTATGACATTCTTGGTTCCAACATTTCTTTTCTGGACTCAGAAAAGCTCGTCTGCGCTGTACCGTTATTTTCCACAAACATCCATCTTACTAAATCTCTGTAGGGAAAAGGGAATTGGTTGGGGGAACTGCTAGCAAGAAGATATAAGCCATTATTGTGTTATAGATAAGAAATGAACTTGTCTGCCTGGGTATTTAACATAATTCTGCTCTTATACACTCAATGTTAAGATCTGCTAAGTAAATGTATCAAGTTCCATGTTTATTTTGTTATTATGTTTAATAAATTTAAAAAGTTCTTATAAGTATTTTGGCTGATGTTTGTCTTAGTGTTTTCTCAATTGTCTGAACCACATTCATTAGCTTTTGCTCTCCCTGGGTTTAGTCCGGCATATCCTGCCCACCCTTAAAATAAATGTCTAGTTCCAATTTTCGAACTAGTGGCGCCCTCATGGTCAGGATATACGAAACAAAAATCTTTTGTCCGGCACAATATATATATATATATATATACTGGAATTGCAAAAAGATATGCATATGATAATATTAATAAAATATAATAAATAAATCTGTTTAGTGGAATCATAATATTATGGTTTATGGACATTTATAGGTTTGATTTGTGGTGAGACTTAATAAAAGTGGTGTATGCATGATGATGGAATTAAATGATCCAATCTCAGATCTGAAAAGAAAATGTGCTTCCAAATTTGAGGCCTAAGAATGGTGACTGAATTCTGTCTGCTATTTTTGGCAGATTTGGTTCACAGAATGAAGGTGTCAGCTATTAATAACAATAGGCCAGGTATTTCCCAAAGTGACCCTATTTCAATAGCTCATATGACAAAATAAGTCCCATGGGAGTGGCAGCAGTGTTCTTGGACTTGGAATGAATATACGGGATCCAGATTACTGAAAATCCTGGGGAATAAAGCACAAAGACACACATAGGTGTATGTGAACATGGAGGTCTGTTTGCATACAATTCTTGGAATGAAAAATATATAATATTTTAACACTAAGGATGAATGAATTATAACCTATATATATATATATATTATACCTACCGCCCCTTAACGTCGTCTTATAACTTTTATAAATATGACTTATATAACATCAATAAAATATTCGATATTTATAATAACAACTCGATACAGAACTTTGTACCTCCCTTTTACACAAAATCCTATCATGTGGGGCTGTCTGTACCTCGGGTAGAGTGGTCAATATCATTGGCAAACATTCGCCAATAATATTAATACTCGTTTACTAGATTACACTTTAGCCAACCAAACTCTTTATTTATTTAAAGGAAAAAATCCAATGGGTGCCAGCCGACCTTTGTCGACAAGTCTGCCTGACCAATACGATCTAGTACCCGCTCCTGCTAGCTCAGCTAAAACAATCAATAAAATACAAAATCCACCTACTTAAAAAAATCAATTTACGAATCTTTCTCTGCACTAATTTTCTCGCTTCCTTTCCCAAATTCTAATTTAAAATTTATTTCGCTCTCATAATCTCATAGGATATTCATATCCCATTTCTAAACTATAATTCATTATTATAACATTTATTATTTATTTGCTCTACGATATTTATTTCCTTTTTTTTTTTTTAATCACTAACCCATTAAATCTCCATTTACGCTGTTTCACTTCGTTTGGTCTTATAATATAATTAATTACACTTTTGCTCAAATTTAGATAATATTTAATATAACAAAAATATCATATTATACATACATTTAGAAAATAATTATACGCACACAAATATATTTGAAATCACAATAAAAATCCCTTGATAATGGAGCTAAAGACAATTAGAAATTATTGTTCATAACATAAAGTTCAAAGTTTATTATTCCATACATTACTACAGCTTTAAATTAGTGCATCAAGAATAAAATAAATATTACCTAGCACTCTCTTTTATGCCTAGTTCCGAGCGTAACTTCTGATAGTATTTCCTTCGGTCAGTTAGCGCTAACTCTTTGTGATCCTTTTCCCGATGTCATTGGGATCCTGTGGGCTTCACCATGGACACTCCACTTCCTTCTTGTTTTACGCTAACATGATCATCCTTCAAACTGTCTGCTGTTGGTATTGCACGGAAGGATTTGGCCGGCTGTCCACACGATGGGTTTAACAATGCAGCATTATGTTTTATTTAACTTTGGACGTATATTACTAATATGAATATGAATTTAAGAATAATCAACCGAACCGAATCAAACTCAAATTTTAATCATAATATCAAATTCAATCTAATAATTAACAATAGAAAGTTCGCCCCTTTTATATTTTACGGTCCTTATCTTGCGGATTCAATCTACATTCTGAATTTCTGCTATTGGACAATTATTTCTTTTCTTTCGACTCTCTACACAGTTTCATTGGTCATTCTTTAGATGATTGCAAATTTCAATTTCTTTGTTAGAGTTATTTCACTAATTAGCTGTTTAATGGAAATTTCTTATGTTTGTCATTAGTTCCCATTGTTTATTACATTCCTTTGATTATATTCCTTTTTTTTTATTATAAGACAAAACGAACTCCACCTTGCTTTTTTTTTTTTTCTAAAAGCAATCTTAAATCAAATTTCAATTAAATCAAGTTTTAATTAAATCAAGTTTTTAATTCTTTAAGTTTTATTTAAATGTGATTCTAAAATTATATCTTATAAAACTGTCTAATTTATGCTTTTAACGATAAACCCTTGTATGATAAAATTTTTTTTTTTTATTTTACCCTACAAGACCTTTATATTTTTATTAAATATTTAAACAAATCTTTTATCAATTTATATTTCTCCAAAATTATGTGTAACTCCGAAGAAAACACACTCCTTCCTGATGTATCTTGGTACAATATATATATATATATATATATATATATATATATATATATATATATATATATATATATATATATATATATATTGGGAATGTCCAATGTAATAGTATGACTTAAATACTAAGCAGTAATGCATCATTTAAACTTATTACTAAAATACA
Organism: Epiperipatus broadwayi; assembly: GCA_028023455.1. Classification (NCBI taxonomy): domain Eukaryota; kingdom Metazoa; phylum Onychophora; class Udeonychophora; order Euonychophora; family Peripatidae; genus Epiperipatus; species Epiperipatus broadwayi. Next base: position 3,618,203 of record JAQFVV010012482.1, on the reverse strand, counting down.
TAATCATTAGAATAGATTCTCCATTACTTTAATTTATCTATAAACTTCCCACAATTTTAAATAAATATGAGAAGTCAGTCAAAAGTGCTTTTATTAGAATAAACATACTTATATAGATATGAATGGGGTGGTAGTTATTAATTTGAGAATAAACAGATTTAATTTCATATAATAAATTTGAATTGATAGGACTAGTGTTTGTTATTTAAATAAAATAAAAAAAAAAAAAAACATTTCTTAGAAAAACAGATTTTTATTCTGTTTTTCTACAATGACATTAGATAACTAATTTGTTTTTCCAAAATTAGTAAATCTTTGCTAAGATAAAAATAAGACTTGTTTTAATTATACTTAATCTAATCACCTTATAAAGTAGAGAGAGGGGAAATAAAAAAAAAATGACACTGTAGAATTTGAGGATGTATTGGCTTATTTAAATATGTATAAAACATGATAATGAAAATTATAAAATATTATTGCCACATGAAAGTGAAAGAAAATATTACATTTAATAGAGGCTCAATGATAAAAAAAATGAAAGTTATATAGAGTTGTATACAAGCTAGTTGTAAGTTAATTACACATCATTTTAACAAAATATTATATTTTTGGTTTAAGGACCAGCTAATAGAATGATGTTTTAAATTATATACAGAGTTATTAGAAATAATTATAGAAGGCTGAATTTAAGAGTTTGCACATTAGGCATCGGCTAGAATTCTTTTACCTTTATAAAATTAGTGGTGATACTTGACGATTCAGTATTCATTGAGATTCATGAACTAGATCTAGATTTGGTCAGTCAGTCAGGTAGCATTTCATTATTAAGTTTTTAAGCATATTAATGTTCATGGGTAATAGGGATCCTGGGTGATGACTTGGGGAAAGAACATGTTTGAACGAAAAGAAATGTGAAAATTTCCACTACTCACTATACATTGAATTATTGTCATGACAAGCATAGATTACCTCTACTATTGCTGTTTAAATATTATGAGGTTCTCTCTGTGTAATCAAATCTAGCAGTATTTATACTATTTTTCCATTGATATTGGAAAGCACTTAGCTACTAGACCTGAGGCATTTTATCCACTTAACAGATCTGAAATTTGTTGACCTGATGCACCTTTTGTTTAAGTAAGTTTTGAAGACATAGCAATCCTGTTAAGCTTTCTTCAACTGATTGTTTTAAAATATGATCTATGATTTTAAAACAAATTTGAAGTGGATAAAATTTCCACTAATGAATTTTTACATTATTCTATAAAATTATCATATGTTTTAGATGGACTAATTGGCTTTCCATTAAATTGTCTTAATTACATTTGAGAATATTCTTACAAGGATTGCATCACCTTTAATTCTTCTGACTGCCATGATTAAAAAATAACAAATTATACATATAAATTTTAAAATATACATTAGTATAATACATTTTTCCTTTATATAGGCTTTAAAATTAATCTACTCTCACCTATAATATGTACACATACATTACACACATGTATGAATTAAAATAAAATGAAATATTTATTTATTAAAATTAGTTACATTAAGATATATATCTACATCAGTTATCATTTTATTAGTTAAGCTACAAAACATATGTATTAATGAATACATATACATGCATAAGAATGGAGTTTGAATATAGTTTGGTGTAGGAGATTCTGAGTGGGCTGTGAAGCTCGATCTGAGTATCAGGTCGACTGCTTCAATATATATATGTAGAAGGATAGATATACGGACTAACTAAAGAAAAAATAAAACATAATAAAATACAAAATTATTTCTCTATTAAACTGCTTTAATATTTCATCCAGCAGATTGGTTTTCATCAGAATAGAGAGAGGAAGGAAGAAGCTAAAATACTAAAAGAAAAACATGGATTCATTACCATATATAAATAATAGTGTGTGTAATAGGGTTACATCATTAGTTTCTGTTCACTTTACTGTTGCACTTAACATTGGAGGACATATTAATAAATTAATAATTAATGGAAATGATGTATTTGATAAAAATAATAAATGTAATATTATTTATAACATGGTGAGGCATTATGATGTCTGTTACATTGGTAAGATAAAATGTGCATTGAAAAAGAAAATTCATGAGAATGAATTGTATAATAATTTATATTATATGTTGATGAATACAAATCTGTATTTGTTGAACATTCAGTTATTTGTAATGAAGATTTTGCTTTGATAATATTTTGATTTTATGCTGGTTTTCAACAATGAGTTTCTTCTCAAAAAGGAGATAATTTTTTTTTCATCTCTTGAAAAACTTACAAAAATTTAAGTGGATAATTCAAATTTACAATTGGAATAGAAACAGAAGCCACTTTGGCATTGAAATAATATTAAAAACCAATATCTGAAGTTTCAAGAAAGCAAAAACAAGCATCATAGAATTAATGTTTGCCAACAGAATAATTCAAAATTGAGATCTCAAAAGTAAGTTCAGATCATTCAAATTTCCAATGCATCTGTAATTCTAAGTTATAGATCAAAGTATCTAGATCTAAGGATATCTCATAATATAAGAAATAATACTATTAATTCACTCAAAATAATTCAATAAAGTAATATATAAATAATGTCACAGACAAACATGCATTGATAAGTGAAAAGGGGACATCAGGGAAAGTATATTATTACTCGCAAAGCTATAACTTGTCAGAACAAGAATGGAAATGGCCTAGAACTCTACATCTGCACTACAAAACATTTAATTGATTCTTAATGAATGTATCCAGTAACCCTTCACTTCAAGTCAAAAGTTCTAAGATATAATAGATAAGTGACTTAAGGGATAATCAAGAACACTCACAATTTACCATCAATATCCAACATGGAATAAAAATGATTACCAGAATAATTCACAAATATATTTTTCTTACGAACTTTAAAATTATGTCTAGGTTGATGTCATTGATTTTATATATATGAAAAACAAAACCAAGTTTTATATACGTAAACTTGCTATCGCTTGTATTTATGATCAATAGATGGAGGTTTAACAAGACCTCCAAACAAGTGTATTTTTGTTTACATAAATGTCAGAGTCAGAATTCACTGTCTCTTTCATTGGCTCCACCCTCAGATCAGCTGATTTTATATATATGAAAAACAAAAACAAGTTATTCACGTATCTTGCTATCACTTGTATTTATGATCAATACATGGCGTTTTGCCAAAAGCACTTAACAAGTGTAAATTTGTTTACAAAAACAACAAAAGAGTCAGAATTCACAATCTATTTCATTTGCTCACCCTCAGATCAGCTGATTTCAAGCTAATTTGCTATCATCAGTGAAGGATAGAGCTAGAAACTAGATCGAAACACTGATTCCAAGTGATTTACATAAACGACAAAAGAGTCAGAATTCACTATCTCTTTCATTTGCTCACCCTCAGATATATATATATGTATGTATATATATATATATATATATATATATATATGTCTTTATTCATACCTTTATTTTAATATGTATACAAAAAGGGGTAATATTTACATAATAGAGAAATATACTTGGCTTTTCTTCAAGTAAAATATAGTTTTGGAAAAGCACTTGCTTGCATACAAATCTGATCATTTTCAAATGGGAAAGATAAGATTTTACATAGTGTGTACTTAATATCAACATTTGTACAAATACACCATATATATTTCTCTTTGTTTATACTAATTATTGTGTTACATATTATGGTATAATTTATTATTCCTGTCATAAATTCTCTTTCTTGTCTGTATTATGACAATAGTATTTAACAGGAGAATCCCATATCATCACTCTAAAACATAGAAATTTATATATCAAATTAATGAAAATAAAATCTTCAAATCATGGTATAGCAATAAAGAATGATAGAGACAATCATAAATATAATTTAAATTTTACTTATGCTGATATGGACATCTAATGCCTATTCCATGTATGGGATAAGTGTTTGAAATGATAGTTACAATCACTTATAATAAAAATAACCATAAATGTCAAATTAAAGGTTTATAATTTTGTTATAAATTTTCTTTGTTAAAAATATTAACTAATATAAATATAGTTGTTAAATATATTCAAGTGTTAAATTAAAAACTCTTGGTATGTTTCTCTATAGTCAACTTTCTCTTGGTCATGTGTTGTCACATATTTAGAAATTGTTTTCCCATTTACACATAATATCATATTCACATCTACCAGATAGATAGATAGATAGATAGATAGATAGATAGATAGATAGATAGATAGATAGATAGATAGATAGATAGATAGATAGATAGATAGATAGATAGATAGATAGATAGATAGATAGATAGATAGATAGATAGGTAGGTAGGTAGGTAGGTAGGTAGGTAGGTAGGTAGGTAGGTAGGTAGGTAGGTAGGTAGGTAGGTAGACAGACAGACAGACAGACAGACAGACAGACAGACAGATAGATAGATAGATAGATAGATAGATAGATAGATAGATAGATAGATAGATAGATAGATAGATAGATAGATAGATAGATATACTCACTTACTCATAAAGGTGAGCTAGATACACTGGTTTCATACCAGGTAAAAGTGTATTACTTTAAATATAATGCCCGATGTGGGAACTAAAATCATATATTATTATCACACTTAGAGATATAAAATATATCTATTTGCGAATTAATATGATTGTATATTTATATATAATTCTATAATTTCAATAGTAAAACAATAAAATATTAATAGATCTATTTATGTAAAATTTTATAAAAGAAAAATGTCAAATAAAATAACAATTCCTGTAAATATTAAATTGTGTTTTGACATAAATAGTCAAAGGCATAGTGACAATGAATAAGAAATCTTGATCACAATTTACAATAAGAAGTGCAACAATAAATAAAAATAAAGTAATAGAAAAATTCATGATTACCTAAAGTGAAGTCAAAATGTTGCAATATGGAAACAAGTATTGATAAGGCCCAATTTCAAAGCAGAGAATAATTAATTTAGTCTTATAGTTTCCCTTTTCTGTTTTTGTAATTTGTATTTTATAGCTACTTTTATTTTTTAAATAGCTATGAGCTCATTGTTACTTATATTTAATTACTCAGTATCTATTAGTATGTATTTAAGGATTGTGAATTATTATTATATCAGTTAGATAATGCACATGCATATTTGCAAATAGTCTTTTATTTCTTAAATATTGATGAAATTTAATATTTTTTTGAAAAGTAATCAGTCAGAGGAAATTTTTTTTAAATGTACTGTATTCCCTCCATCTGCCATGTTTCATTTTAAGTCTTCATGTGGGAATGGGGAGGAGGAATCTATATTTAATTAATTAATATGTATTAGGATAAAGGGTATTTGCATGTATGAGTGCAAATTATATGTTAGTGTATATGGCAATAATTATATGCATATGTTTAAAGCACGCATATTTAAATAAATATAAAATGTAGAATTAAAATAAGTTGTGTGGACAATGTTATATGTTTGGAACCACTTACATATATAAGAAGTTGTAATGCAATAGATTTAAAAGCATTATAGCTCTTATAAATTAATTTAGATTTAAATTATCCTAAGTTAAAAAAACTCTTCATTTACTTGCTTTGGCATATAAATTTTAATATCTGGAGGGTTCATTCACACATATATAAGGAGGGCTCTCTCACACATATATAGTAAAATCTGTTTTTTAAAAAAGTTGAAATTCTTAGAAAGACTTTGGTCAGTAAAAATTGCTCAATTACTGACCAAGGTATATCTAAGAATTTCATTTTTTTTAAACAGATTTAAGTTTTATTACCCATTTTACTATACATATGTGAGAGAACCCTTTATATATGTGTGTGAGAAAACCATCCAGAAATTGAAATTTGTATGTCAAGGCAAGTAAATGAAGGGTTTTAATTTAAGTCTATATTAATTTAAAAGAGTGGTAATACTTTTAAATCTGTTGCATTACAGCTTTCTTCATCTATATATGTAAGTGGTTCCAAACATATGACAATGTTAACATAACTTATTTTAATTCTGCATCTTAAACTTATTTTATAATGTGTGCTTTAAACATATTCATATAATTATTACAATATATGCTAACATAAAATATGCACACATACACACAAATACCCTTCATATACACTATTTATAATTCAGTTGACTTAATATATGCAGACTTGGGAGGGATTGAACTGTAAAAAAGATACTACTATGCAACATAGTGGGTGAAATGGGATATTATATAAAACAGATCATTTCATTATTATATCTGTTAGTTAGATAACACACATGTATATTTGAAAATAGTCTTTTATTTTTTAAATATTGATGAATTCTTGTATATTTTTGAAAAGTACTTGATCACCACCATTTTTTTGTTATAATTCTTCATGTCGGACGGGGGAGAGGATATCTGTTAGTTAGACACCAATTTCTGTCTTTGTATTTTATAGCTACTTTTATTATCTATATTTAATTACTTAATAAGTATTATTCTGTTATTAAGGTGTATTAATTATTATATTCATCAATTATTATAGTGTTGAAAGTCAGGTTTTTAAAAAAAATGTAGTGTATTCCCATTATTTTTACTTTTAATTTTTGGTGCGGGTGGGGAGGGGGGCATATATCTGTTAGATAGAAACCAAATTCTATTTCAGAATTTATAGCTACTTTTATGATATATATTTAATTACTTTATAATTATTAATATGTTATTAATATTTATTAATTATTATAGTCCTCAGTTATTATAGTGTTGAAAGTCAGAGGAATTATTTTTTAAAATGTACTACTTCAGATTCTTATAAAAAAATTTTTTTGTAGGAGGGGGGGGGGTTCCTTTTGGTTCCTTTTTTTTCCCCCAAAATTTCATATCTTTTATTGGGTCGGGGGGTTTCCATTTATTATTTAACCCCCCCAAAAGGGTTTGCACAATTTGGCTTGAAAGGCCGATATGAATGTAATCACCATTAATTTGGTTTTGTAAATATTTTTGAGATTTAGTATGTTTTTGTTTAATTTCATAGATTTTTATTATAGTTTTTTACTTTTATTTTATAGACTTTTGAAAATAGGATTCGTGATTTCTTTGTATTTAATATTTTACTTATTTTTGATCAAATTCTACAAGAAGAAGGAGAGGGTTGTGTTTCATTTGATTTCGTTTTGATTTGTATTTTAGAAGGATTTGTTCTATTTCTTTGTCTTAGGCCTTTTTAATTTTTTGTTTGTCTTAGAAATTTTAATTTTACATTGATTTCAATGATTTTTTAATAGAAATTTGTGCGGAGTGGGGTGGGAATTTTCCCTATTTGTTTGTTTTAAACAATTGAAATTTCCATTGTTTTAAGTGTTTTTTGTGTATGAATTTTCCATTGATTTCAGGGATTTTTCAATATAAATTTATTGCTTGCAGGCTTCTTGGTGTTTTTTGATGGTACAACAGTGTTGTCTTGCAGCCACAGTACACATAACCAACCAGTACTGGTTCATAATGTGGCTAGATTTAATTTTTTATTTAAAATATTTAATTTTAGTTGAAGGAAAGACAACAGAAGAGAGAAATCAGATCGTAATTTCTAAGACATAATAAATCACCTGTGCTTTCACATAATGTTTGATTGAAATATAATTCTTTTGTTTTATTGCAGGCTATTTTTCATATATTTTTCTTATATTTTTCTTCAGTTATTGACATTATTTTAAAGTTTTCATTACATTTAACCAATTTGAATGTAAAATAATTCAATTTTAAAAGCTAAATTAAAATAATTATGATTATTGTACATTTTGAAATAAAGCACATTAGTTCTGTATTTAATAAATCAAATCACTCAAGTATATAGTCAATCTATCAATAAAAAAATATCAGACAAAAGGTTAAATTACCACAGCTTACATGAGTATTACAATTTGTCCACATTGCTTTATAAACTAGTTATTAAATTACAATTTTAAATTAACTATAATTAATTATTTTTTGAAGCTGGTACTGAATTTTAAAAAAATCAAGAGTGAAAAAGAAAATCATTGTTTTAGAATTGTATTAAAATAAATTAGATACAAATTTTACAAATAAATAAATAAATTATTTGGTTGACTTCCAGAGAACTTACGGTCAACTAGTCAACCCCAGTTGACACTTTGGCTATCCCTGATCTACATATTTGAATTTTATTATATATAAAAGAATCTGTTTAAATTTTCATATAATAATAATCACTGTCAAATGTTATTAGAACAAATAGCAAACTGTCAATTTCTTCGACATTAAATAAAACATTTTTAAATTTAATCTCTTGATGTTATATAAACAACAATTCACTACAGTATTTGTTTATGATAAGGAAAGAATGTTTACAACCTTTCACGATTATATATATATATTAATGTTTTCACGGTTAAAGTTTTTGGGTACAAACCGTGTATTATTTTGCATTACAATCCAATATTTCGACGGACTAGCAACCTCCATTATCAAGGTTAACTTTTAAAAGAACAAACATTAGATCTCAAAGAATAACGTGACTCAATGCGAGATGAGTAGTGAGATTCAACTTGAAGTAGTTCATCATTCACAATATGAGGTTTATCAAAATGTTTATTTCCCTCAGTTTTTTCACCTATTAATTTCAACTTAATATTAGATAAAATGATAGGTTTCCATATAGCTGAAATATATTGTGCTTCGTCACTCCTATTTAAACAAGTAGGTTTCTTTAATATATCAATTGACTCTCTCATGGTTCTCAAATAATATCTTTCCAAATTAGCAAGTATTTTTGCATGGTCTAAATCAGGTTTGTGAACAATTTCTAAAAAATGGGAAGTAAAAACTGATGTGCTAATTTTTTCATTAAAATCATTTCTATGTTCCTTAATTCTGACATTTATTTGTCTATTAGAAAGGCCCACATAGCTCCTTGATCACTGTAAAATGTGTTTAAGGAGCTATGTGGGTCATTCTAACAGATGAATAAATGTCAGAATTAAAGAACATATAATAGCAATTAATCAAAAAATTAGCACATCAGTTTTTACTTCGCATTTTATAGAAATTGGTCACAAACTAAATTTTGACAATACAAAACTACTTGTTAATTTGGAAAAATGTGATTTGAAAAACCATGAGATAGTCAATTTAAATATTAAACAGACCTACTGGGTTAAATAGGGCTGACAAAGTACAATGTATTCCAACTATGTGGAAACCTATCATTTTATCTGATATTAACTTCAAATTAATAGGTGAAGAAACTGAGGAAAATAAACATTTTGATAAACGTCATATTGTGAATGCTGAACTACTTCAAGTTGAATCTTACTTCTCATCTCACACTAAGTCACGTTATTCTTTTAGATCTAACACTTGTTCTTTCAAAAGTTACCCTTGATAATGGCGGTTGCTAGTCCATCGAAATATCGGATTGTAATGCAAAATAATACTTTGGTTTGTATATATATATATATATATAATATACAAACCAAATATATTGTGGGATGCAAAATAATACTTTTGTTTATATATATATATATATATATAATCAACCATTATCAATATACTGTGGGATGAAGGTCTCTCCAAGTTTAATCCATTTTTCTGATTTTTAGCTTCTCTTCTCCACATCACCCCTGCAGACTTTCTTATTTCATCCATCCATCTCACATGTTGTCTTTTTCTGGGTCTCTTACAATCTCTTGGAATCCAGTTTAAAATTTCAATTGTCCATCTATTACCATCTATTCAAGCAATATGTCCAGCCAACTCCACTTCAATTTTTTAATTATTTCAATGAGATCAGAAATACATGTTTGTTCTCTTACCCATACATTGCATTTTCAATCGCTTCCTGTTACTCCCAACATACATCTATCCATACTTCTTTGAGTGGTCTAAAGTCTCTGCATTGCTCTTCTATTAAGTATCCTTGACTCAGATCCACAAGTAAGAATTGATAAAACACATTTGTTAAAAACCTTCCTTTTCAATCACATAGGCATATTTCTTTCCTTTTAGTAGCAAGTTATTTTTACCAAAAGCAATCCAACCAAGTTTAATTCTATGATTAATTTCCTCCATTATGTTTCCATCTCTATTAATAATCTGATCAAGGTATTTTTATCCTTTAACTTCTTCTAATTCATCATAATCAATCTTTATTTTAAGGGATTTTGAGCAAATCAAATAAACATTACCTTAGTCTTTTTAACATTTATCTTTAGTCCTACTTTCCTACTTTGATCTGATAATTCCTGCAACATTTCCTGCAGCTCTGAAGCATTATTTGCAAAAACAACTACATCATCTGTGAAATATAAATGATTTAAATAATCTTCATTTACTTTCACTCCATTAGTTTTCCATTTAAATCCACATAATACTTCTTGCAGCACTGCTATAAAACATTTTGGAGATGTGGAGTCACCTTGTCTTACACCTTTCTCAATGTTGACTTTCCCAATATCATTATGTATTCTAATGGTTGCTGTTGCATTTTTATAAATATTCTTTAAAATATGACAGTATCCTGGATCTATACCTTGATGATCCAATGCTTTAATCGCTGAAGAAATGTTTATAGAATTAAATGCATTTTCATAATTTAAAAATTAAAAACATAATGACTACTCATATTCATTTGTTTTTCTATAACTTCTCTCAACACCTGTATATGATCTACTCTACTAAAACCACTTTTAAATTCAGCTTGTTCTCTTGATTGGTGGAAATCAAGTGTTCTCTGTAGACAAGTTGTAATTTTATTGGTAAAATTTTGTATAAAACTGATAAAAGGCTGATAGGTATGTAATTTCTAATATCTTCTTTATTTCCTTTTTAATATATTAATATTATTACTGCATTTTTCCAATCATTCAGTACATCTTTAGCATTTAGACATTTGGTATATGACTTTGCTATTTTTTTTTTATTTCTTCTCCTGCTTCTTTTAATATACCAATTATAATTCCCTTAATACCTGGAGCCTTTTCTTTCTTCATACATTTAATTGCCTGTCTCACTTCTTCATTTAAAATTCTGTGCAATTCGGAAGAAATAATAAATATTGGAGGTACTTGTTATTTATTACTATACAATTCTTGATAAAAATATTCTACCAATTTCATGATGTCATCTCTCATTTCAGTAATAAGTCCATCTTTTTTTTCTTATTGCAGATATAAATTTTCTATTCTTGAGCCTTTTATTTTCTTCTACAGCTTTCCTTGCTAGTTCACAGTTATACTTTCTTATGTCATTTTCAACTCTCTTCCACACTATTTTACAAAATCCGAGATGTTCCATTATTTTTAATGCATCATTATTTTATATCTTCATATTACTTCTTTTCTTCATAAATTCTCTACTCTCAGTAGAAATTTTATTGGTTAATTGCTGATTTTTTCTACCAGCTATCTTTGTTGTAGTTTTTAAAAGTGTATCAGTTATTTTCATATTAATTTCATTAAAATCTGAATCATTTTCAAAATCTACTAATACTTGAAACCGATTTGTAAGTTCTAATTTAATTTCATTTGAATGTTTCTGAAGATTAGAATTATCAACTGTATATATTGTTTTTCTTAATAATTTTTGTCTCTTTAGTTTACATTAACACTTATCTTACACCTTACTAATCGATGATCACTTCCTGTATTAAATTTATTAAGAACATTACAATCTTGAAATATGTATTTCCTGTTAGTCAAAATATAATACAATCCTGCGGTATGTTCATTTGCATCCTTCCATGTCCATTTCTTTTTGAACATTTTTCTCAAAAAAATAATTCATAATATAAAGTTGTTTTTCTTTCTGCAAACTTCACAAGAATATTTTGTCTATCATTACTATTACCATAACCAAAATTACCTACAGCACTTTCAATTTGCATTTGTTTAACAATTCTAGCATTAGAGTATCCCATAGTAATTTTAAAATGTTGTTTACTTTTATCAAAAGCCTTTTGTACATCCATATAAAAATCTTCTACTACTTCCTAACTATGAGAACTTGTTGGTGTATAAACCTGAATTACCTGCATTTGGTATCTGTTATTAAGTTGTATAACTAATCTTGCCACTCTGTCTGATACACCATCAATCTCCACAATATTGTTCTACAACTTTTAATTTATAATGAATTCTACTCCACTTGTATTTCCAATATTTGTGCCTTTATAATAGAGTATATGTCCACTCACTTTTTAAATCAATTGTCTCTTCACCTTTTCTTCTAACTTCACAAAGTCCAATAATGTCCCATTTAATATAAGCCATTTCTTCTTATAATTCTTACAATCTTCATTCACTTGAAATATATCTGCATTTGTAAGTACCTAAATAAAAAGTCATCATCACATGACAGCCTGAGTTCACAATCAGTGGATTCTTAGCACCCTCTGCTTTCAGCCAACAACCACTGCCTTATTTCGGGACTTTACAGCTTGCTGGGAATAAGGGACATGCTTTATTTTGTCTGTCATAATTGTATATGTGTATTGAAAAAATATTTATCATTTACACAAACATTCATTTTGCCTTATCGGGCACTAAGAAGAAAGACGATGGTGTTTCTTGATCTTAAACTCAGAGGTAATAAGCCAATAAACTCACCACACTGGCTAATGCATGTTGGTGAGCAGCCCATCCATGTTCATATTCTATATGAATAATCACATAGTAACAACAGCTGCAATGACAAAATTATATGGAATGGTCATTAGGAATTTGCCCTGTTTGGTTCTTTTAAGGCCTCCAAGAGGAATCAAAGGGTCTCCTTTCTGTTAATAGCAAACTATTTTCTGCAGTCATATATATATATATATATATATATATATATATATATATATATGATGGTTGTATATATTTATATATATATATATATATATATATAAATAACTACAACCATTAAATGTCTGTATTTTTAAATTATATAATAATAATTCAAACAAATATATTTAACACAGTATTCAAAATTAAATAATCTATTCATTACCAGAAGTACTTTCAATTGTTGAATAGATTGAATGATGGGTAATGCAAGTTTTTATTTTTTGTACGTTTGTATTAACAGTTGATAAAGATTGTCAGTGAAACAATTGAAAGTACTTCTGGTAATGAATAGATTATTTAATTTTGAATACTGTGTTAAATATATTTGTTTGAATTATATATATATATATATATTGTTTTTCTATTTTACTACATCATCATCTGATTGTAGTTAATAATCAAATTTAATAAAAGAATAAGTTTTATATAATGATTAATAAAAACTTATTATTTAATTTTTAGGAGAAGTTAAAATATATTATTTCTGTATGATTAAACATGAGTTAATTTTCATTAAATAAACATAATCAGTCTAAGCTACAAATTTGATATAAAACTGTGCTATTTATGTTAAAATAAATAATAGTAAAATTAATATAAAATACTAAATATCAGTATTTATAATGAATGAAAGTTAATATTTTGTAATTATTAATAATCAAATTAAATATTTCTAATTATTTATTATTCTATAATCATTTAAATAATAATGAAATAAATAAAAAGTGAGCTATGTGTTAATAGGTGTGCACACATTCACTTATCAAATAATCGAATTTACTTCCTGATATATTTAGAAAAAAGTTGTTACTTGTGAACAATAAATGTTATAATTTAATTATACCAATTTCATTAAAAAGTTTATAAAATTAATAATTATCAAAATAATGTCAACTAAAAATTTTAAGTATTGAAATTTAAGTTTAAATAAGAAGTATATTATTATTAAAAGATAAATTTAACTTTGTCATTATTAAAATTTAAAAAAATATTAATTTCATAATACTAGTTTAATGTGTAGATAAAAGTAATAAGTGAACATTTTTTTTGTTAGATATCTAAAAATAATTAACCAATCTGGTATTGTAATTTTTTTTCTATAAGTATAGGATCAGCAGGTGGTATAAAAAGCAATTTAAAAAAAAATTCAAGGAATAAACTATATTCTGTTTGTCTTAAAATTTTGAGTATAAATTTATTGAAATCTTATTGTTTAACTTTAAAAATAATAATTATATATTTTTTGTCAAAAACATGTAAATCTTAAAAACTATCTTTATTAATTTCGTTGGAAAAATAATCCAAACTATACTCATTGGTATATTATAAGAGATGTCTGATTATAAATTTATGGTAATGAAAGAACTCAAAACTTTACTCAAGGTGATAAAATGTATTTAAATAAGAATCCTTGAAGATTATCAAGCCATTTTGCTTACAAAGAATTCAAAGGGGATATAAAGATTTAATCTTTTATTATTTTTATATGCAAAATCATAGAAAACGTTTTCTATTAATTCTAATCATTAATAATGATAAAGATAATTATTATATTCATTAAAACTATTAATATTTCCAGTTATAAAATTATAGTGACTTTATTAGGATGATGATTGCCTAAAAGAAAAACGTATAATGCAAAGTATTTTTTTAAAAGTTTATCTACCAACTTTATTATCATCTAGGTATTAGAATTATTATCATATTAAGTATGAATTATTTGGAGAACTCTACAACTTCATATGACTATCAGCAAATATATTTGAACTATGCAGAAAGAAATATTTTTTTTAAATATATAATAAATGTCTTTATTAAATAGTAAAATATATATTTACTAAAGGTGAAGGAATATTTTATCACTGACATAAAGAAGTATGAACTTTTTGTACAAGCACATTCTATTGTTATTAATAAATAACTTTTATTTGGATTTTTCTCTATGCTTTAGTTATGCTAAAGAATAAAGTAGAGTGTGAAAAAGAGAAATGGGAGAAAAAAAAATATTTCATTTCAAGCAACAGTTAATTAGTGATCATCATAGTAACCAATATTGCCCTGAAAATCTGATTTTTCTATTAATTCAAAGAATTAAAGAAAACTTGTTGTTTTTATTACTTTAGTATATGAATTATAATTTTAAGATAGTATTAGATATTTATAATTTTTGTTCTTAATGTTGTTATTTTTAAATTTAAGTATTTTAGATTTTTTTATATATAAAAAAAATAAAATAAAAATGGAAATGTTTTTTTTTTTGTTATTGTTTATAATTCTATAATGTAATAGAAATTTTATCAACAAGAGTGTCATCAATAATAATCATAAAATCTTATAATTAAGGTAACTTTATTTTATTTTTTAGTATAAAATATTGGTATTGAATTATTTAAACCTGAAATCAAGTTAAAATAAATATGTGAAATATTAATTCTGTATATTTACATGAAGGCATATGATATATGATTGAATATATCTATTATAATATTATTATGTTTATAAGTGTATGTATGAAAGATCTCTTTATAATTGAAAAGATTATAATATTATTACGTGTATATAAGTGTATGTTCGAAAGGTCTTTTTATAAGTAAACGGTAACTTTCTTATTATATTGATGATCAATTATCTCATAAAATATTTGTTTTGTTTTATTTTTTTATTAAGATTACCAAATTGCACTACAAATCAATAGATCCAAAGGTGTATTCTTTTTAAAAACATGTCCTGTATAGGCCTTTATACATTACCAATAAATATATCTGAGATCATTTTATAACAGTCAATATAAAACAATCAAAAGTAATTGAAATTTTTTTGTTTGTTTTTTTATATTTATTATGATTTAGATGGAGTGATGGTAATCCCCTCATTTACACTCACTGGGCCAGTGGAGAACCAAATGATGGTGGAGGAGAGGAAGCGTGTGTTACCATTTATTCTAATAGTGGTAGGTTATTTACATATTTAAGTAATCTTAACAAATAAAACTAAAATAACAAAGGTCATGTTGAACTTTTCCTGCATTTAATAAATTGACTATATTAATAACACTAAAGTTGGTGCCTATATCTGCCTATATCCATTTTGAAATTTAATTTGACTAAATATATATAAAAAGCATGAATAGGAATAATAGTACTAATTGGAGTAGTAATAATAATATCAGTAAAAGTTATAATTATTATTATTATTATTATTATTATTATTATTATTATTATTATTATTATTATTATTATTATTATTATTATTATTATTATTATTATTATTATTATTATTGTTGTTGTTGTTATTGTTGTTGTTATTCATTGTAGTATGTGAACTGTAGTTGCTTTATCAGAAAGTGATCAAAAATTGTTAAATAGTAAAAAACTGAACTCCTGGAATGTGAAGAACATATCTTTTTGTTTAGTGCATTTTTTTTATTTGCATCTGTTTGAAAATGTTTTGTCTATAGTATATCTGTTACAATACAATAGGAGAAAGTTTCAACAATACTATCTGTAGTTATAAACACAAAACCTGCATCAAGCAATATATGTAAAAAAGAATCCTACCTATGTTACTTAATTCAGACTTTGTGTTTCTAAATACAAGTAGAGCTGTTGAAATATTTTAACATTGGTTTGTATTTCTTTACTACATTTCAATTTTATCCACTCTTATGCATTCATTAATTTGCACACGCACACACACACACACATATATATATATGAAATAGTAAATCTAATAAATCTAATTCAGATTTGCTGTTTCACTGTCTGACCCACCTAATCACTTGTTAAGAGGGTTTAATTAAAGCCTGCCTATGTAGAAAAATGTATTTTTCAATGTTTATTTTTTATTATTCTTAAAACTTTTTTAACACAACTATCCTGAATAAATTACTAAAATTTATTTTGGATAGTACTAATCATATACTAACATAATAAGTTATTTTATTTATTATAAGAAAAAAAAAGATTCAAATAATAAGTTTTGATTTTTTTTGATATGTTTTTTTTTTTATATATATATATATTTAAAATGTCTTATTTGTTTTTCTTCTTTGTATAAAAACCATCCTACCCTAACAGCCACGATCCAAACCAGTCTAGTCACTTGCTGCAGAAAGGAGTTTGCTATTAACTGAAAGGAGACCCTTTGATTCCTCTGGGAGGACTTAAAGGAACTGAGCAGGGCAAATTCCTAATGTCCACTCCATATGTTCTTGTCGTTGTAGCTGTTATTACTATGTGATTATTCATATAGTATATGAACATGGATGGGCTGCTCACCAACATGCATTAATCCAGCATGGTGAGTTTATTGGCTTTTTACCTCTGAGTTTAAGATCAAGAAACATCATGGTCTTTCTTCTCAGTGCCTGATAAGGCAAAATGAATGTTTGTGTAAATGATAAATATTTTTCCAATACATATATACAATTATGACAGACAAAAATAAAGCATGGCCCTTATTCCCAGGAGGCTGTAAAGTCACCAACCAAGGCAGAAGTTGGTAGCTGAAGGTGGAGGGTGCTAAGAATCCCCTGATTGCGGACCCAGGCTGCCATTTGATGATGACCCTTTATTTAGGTACTTACAACTCCAGATCACTTTCAAGTGAAGGAAGATTGCAAGAATTAGAAGAAGAATTGTTTTATATAAAATGGGACATTATTGGACTTTGTGAAGTTAGAAAAGTGAAGAAACAATTGATTTAAAAAGTGGACATATACTCCATTATAAAGGCACACATATTGGAAATACAAGTGGAGTAGGATTCATTATAAATAAAAAGTGGAAGAACAATATTGTGGAGATTGATCGTGTATTGGACAGAGTTGCAAGATTAATTATACAACTTAATAGCAGATACCAAATGCAGATAATTCAGGTTTATGCCCCAACAAGTTCTCATAGTGATGAAGTAGTAGAAGATTTTTATATGGTTGTACAAAAGGCTTTTGATCAGAGTAAACAACATTTTAAAATTGTTATGGGAGACTTTAATGCTAGTATTGGTAGACAAATGAAAGATGAAATTGATGTAGGTAATTTAGGTTATGGTAATAGAAATGAGAGAGGACATAGACTTGTGGAGTTTGAAGAAAAAGAAAAACTTTATATTATGAATTCATTTTTTGAGAAAAATGTTAAAAGGAAATGGACATGGCAGCATCGAAATGAAGGTACAGCAGAATTGGATTATATTTTGACTAACAGGAAATACATATTTCAAGATTGTAATGTTCTTAATAAATTTAACACAGAAAGTGATCATCGATTAGTAAGGTGTAAGTTACGTGTTAATGTAAAACTAGAGAGACAAAAATTATTAAGAAAAACAATATTTACAGTTGATATTCCTAATCTTCAGAGACATTCTAATGAATTTAAATTAGAACTTACAAATAGGTTTCAAGTGTTAGGAGATTTTGAACATAATTCAGATTTGAATAAAATTAATATGAAAATAACTGATACACTTTTAAAAACTGCAACAAAGATAGCTGGTAGAAAAAAGCAGCAATTGATTAATAAAATTTCTACTGAGACTAGAGAATTTATGAAAAAAAGAAGGAATATGAAGATATACAAAAATGATGTATTAAAAAAAATTGAATATCTCGAATTTTGTAAAATGGTACGGAAAAGAATTGAAAATGATATAAGAAAGTATAACTGTGAAATAGCAAGGAAAGCGGTAGAAGAAAATAAAAGTCTCAAGAATGTTAAACAACATTTTGGTATTGGTAGAAAATTTATATCTGCATTAAGAAAAAAAGATGGAATTATTACTAAAAAGAGAGATGACATCATGAAATTGGTAGAAGATTTTTATCAATAATTATATAGTAATAAAGAACAAGTACATCCTATATGTATTACATCTTCCGAATTGCCCAGAATTTTAAATGATGAAGTGAGACATGCAATTAAATGTATGAAGAAAGGAAATGCTCCAGGAAATGATGGAATTATAATTGATATATTAAAAGAAGCAGGTGAAGAAATAGAAACAATTTTAGCAAAGTTATATACCAAATGTCTAAATGATAAAGATGTACCAGAAGATTGGAAGAATGCAGTAATAATATTAATATTTTAAAATTGGTGTTAAAGAAGATATTAGAAATTACAGAACCGTCAGCCTTTTATCGGTTTTATATAAAAAATTTACCAAGATAATTACAACTCGTCTACAGAGAACTTTGGATTTCCACCAACCAAGAGAACAAGCTGGATTTAAAAGTGGTTTTAGTACAATAGATTATATCCAGATATTGAGAGAAGTCATAGAAAGGACTAATGAATATGAGTTGTCATGATGTTTTGGATTTGTAGATTGTGAAAAGACATTCGATTCTATACACATTTCTTCAGTGATTATAGCATTGGATCATCAATGTATAGATCCAGGTTATTGTTATATTTTAAAGAATATTTATAAAAATGCAGCAGCAACAATTATATTACATAATGATACCGGAAAAATCAACATTGAGAAAGGTGTAAGACAAGGTAATCCATATCTCCAAAACTTTTTACAGCAGTGCTGCAAGAAGTATTTTGTGGGTTAAAATGGGAAACTAAAGGAATGAAAGTAAATGGAGATTATTTAAGTCATTTAGGTTTTTCAGATGATGTAGTTGTTTTTGCAAATAATGCTTCAGAGCTGCAGAAAATGTTACAGGAGTTAGCAGATGAAAGTAGAAAAGTAGGACTAAAGATAAATGTTAAAAAGACTACAGTAATGTTTAATCGATTTGCTCAAAATATGAAAATAAAGATTGATTATGAAGAATTAGAAGAAGTTAACAGTTACAAATACCTTGGTCAGATTATTAATACAGATGGAAACATAATGGAGGAAATTAATCATAGAATTAAACTTGTTTGGAGTGCTTTTGGTAGAAATAACTTGATACTAAAAGGAAATATGCCTATGTGTTTGAAAATAATGGTTTTTAACAAATGTGTTTTACCAGTTCTTACTTATGGATCTGAGAATTGGTCACTTAATAGAAGAGTAATACAGAGACTTCAGACCACTCAAAGAAGTATGGAGAGGTGTATGTTGGGAGTAACAAAAAGAGATCGAAAACGCAATGTATGGGTAAGACAACAAACAGGTGTTACTGACCTTATTGAAAAAATTAAAAAGATTGAAATGGAGTTTGGCTGGACATATTGCTAGAAGAAATGCTAATAGATGGACAATTGAAATTTTAAACTGGATTCCAAGAGATTGTAAAAGACCCAGAAAGAGACGACATGTGAGATGGATGGATGAAATAAGAAAATGTGCAGGGGTGTTGTGGAAAAGAGAAGCTAAAGATCGGAGAAGATGGATTAAACTTCATCCTGCAGTGGATTGATAATGCTTGATGATGATGATTTGTTTTTCTTTAAAAATCCAAGATGGCCTTTTTTAAAAATTTGTACCTAGATAAGAAGTTTAAAATAAATGTTAAATTAAAACATTTAGAAATTACTAAAATACATTACTTTGGAATTTCTATTCATTAATTAATAGAGATTCAACATCATTATCTAAATTAAAAACTAACATAAAATTATACTGAAATCTATTGATCCTTATTGAGGTACAAACATTCTAAAATTAGAACAAAATTATGATTTCCTATTGTTTATAGAAAATCTATAAGGCAAATCACCTCAGGCAGCAGATTATCCAAATACCAATGCAAGGTATAAATAGTGGTCCTTTTAAAAAAAAAAAAAAAACAGAAGAGAAATGTTGCAGAATGGCCAGTTAAAATGTTAAGCATATTTTAAGGAAAAATCACTGCCTGTCCCTCCTAATATGTGAAACCTTCTGATATGCTGCTCCCAGAATGTGCCTTCAAATGCCACCAGCCATCAACATTCACCAGCAAACTTGTCCCAGGGAAATCCAGGTAAAATGCTGAAGAGCTTAAATACTGTCATCAAGATTTTAGAAATTATCATTAGAATATGAATGTAAATTCTTGAAGCTTTAAAAACATGTTAAAAGTTAATATTTATTGGAAGACTTTTTAAGCTGACTCTTTAAACTTTTCTTTTTAAATTATTTATAATGTGTTTTTTAATAACTCAAGCTCATTACAGTTTTAGTATGTTGATTTTTGAATATGAAAATATTTATTTGTTTTTGTATATTAAGTTTAGCATGAGATTTCATGCTTTGAGGTTTTTTTTTTATTTTGACAAACTGCACTCACGGGGGCCCTAAGAGCACAGTTTGCTAATAGAAAAAAAAATATGTTCATGAGTGGAAGAGAGTTCGAGCAAAGAATGAATTAATTTTTAAATAAAAATAAATTGATCTATTTGTTATTTTCTCAAGTGAAGTTATGTCGAAGATACATATTTCCCAATAAACCTACCATAAATTTTTAAATAGTTTTATTATAGATTTCCCAGGAGGGGATTCTATTATTTTATATTTCTGTAATTTGAAACAAAAGTAATATGCTATAGATTTTTACCTAGTAACAGCACCACTGGGTAGCATCATTTAATTATCATGCCTTTTTTTTAAGTTTGGAAAATGGGAAGTGGTGATTTATTTGAGAAGTAACTTTTCTTATTTTTTATGTTTGGTTTTTGTTAGTTAAATATTTCATAAAGTAGTTGGTTACTGGAGGTTGTTTTCTATGCAGTATTAGATCATTTAAGACTATTTAATTATGATTAGTTCATATTTGATGATTATAATATCTTGGGTTAATAAAGAATGCTTGGAGTAGTGTGGACAGACCTAACATGGTCATTCATTTGGTGTCCAGTGATGGTTCCTGGCTATGCATACATCTGTTGGCCAGAGAGCATGGTTTAGGTAGAGTTGGTTAGCTGGCATGCTATTTGTATAGGTGGTCATGTTGGTTTTCCATAATTCCTATCTCCTATCAGTATATGACTGTGAAAGGTGGATGTACTGATTTCCTTTTTGTTTTTCATTGGAATAGGCATGTGAGTGTCCTTAAACCAGCTTGTATGACCATACCTATATTTCTTCTTTCATTTGAAATCATATATTTATTAACCCAACATTGTTTTGCTTTTCTTTTGCCTATCTAATATGTAAGCCATAGGGAAATGATTCTACTCAAGGACCTTTGGCCTAAATAACCGATTCTTTTATTATCTTGTGATTAGTTAAGATCTTTTAATTTTAGTTAATTCATGTTCCAGTTTTATAAGGTATGATTTTAGTTGAAAGTCCAACTAAAGCAGCCTGTTTGCTTGATATTTAACTGTTCTATTTTTTATATAACAGCATCCAGTTTTAATCACTGTGAAGTTTAAACTAGTCCAGCAAGGTCCACTAATGTAATAAAACATTATTTTATGTGATATTAAAATTATTGTTTATCAAGAGAAATAAAATCAATTTTTTCTATGTTATTGGAGTAAGATGTTGAATCAGTCTTATTGTAATTGTTTTTTTTTTAATATCTCTTTTTAATATAAAGTGTTTTTTAAAAAAAAAAAACTTTTGTAAAGAAGAAATAAAATGTTTATTCTTTATAGATATCGGTTAGTCAAATGTTCAGATATGCTGCTATATTATCAGCTTATACTAAATGTAAACAGAAAATTTAGAATCTGTGGTCATTTAATTTGTGGTCATTTAATTCTAAAATCTTTTTTTTTTTTTAATAAATGTAAACAAAATTAAAATTGTACAAACTAAATAAATGAAATGTTAACCGCTAATGTTAATCTATTACACAGGACACGGTCTCTGATAAAATTACTATTTAATTATAAAATTAATGTAAAGAATGTTTTTAAAGAGCTTGAGTTAAATGTCAATGTAAAATAATTAATGAGTTTAATATATATATAACAAAACTTCCAGTGTTCTTCAAATCTTTTAATTTACTTTTATTTTAAATAATCTTTGATTTTAAGTATATATATATATATAAATCAATCACTCAAGTTCCCATTAAAATATAATTAAAAATGAATCTCATGCTTTAAGACTCAGCTTCAGGCATGGTGAAAGTAAAGGAAGTCGATGTTATCATCGAGAAAGGTTATTGATTAGATCTTTGACCTGGAGATATAGCTAAATAGGGCAGAATCTACGATGTACCTGACATATATCTTGTATGTGGTCGGATTTGAGGTACTTTCCCTGTCTTCTGGGTCTTGTTGGATCGATAGACATTTTTCGACCAGTACAATATATATAGTAAATTTACGTTGGTAAATGGGTTTGAACCAGGAGCTAAATATATACAAATACATAAGAGTACATTTTGATTCAAATAAATATTTATTTTAGTTAAAAGATGGGTGGTTATTGAAATTGTAATAAAATAATTTAATTCAAATATATAGGAATTTTAACAAATATGATGATATACAAGTACTCCCAGAAGTATTTTTTTTCTTCCAGATTCAATGAAATAAAATTTATAAAAGTTAAACATTAAGTTGCTAAATCTTCTAAAGAGAAAGTTTTTTTTTTGAAAAACTTATTAACACCCCACTCAATTATTATTTAAATTTAATTACTGGCATTAGTGCATGTTCCCCAATAAACCACATGATTTCTCAGGATTGTGGCTATTATAAGCATATTGGATGTTAAAAATATTAAGGTTTAGAATAAATTTCATAAAAAACACAAACTAAATGGATTAATAAAAAATAATTTAATTTATCAACAATGCATAAATAAAAATCATTGCATATGTTTTAACAACTATTCATACGTTTACAAAATATGAAATATAATGTAACAAAATATATTTTTATTTAAAGTTAAGGTTAAGGTCTTATAATCTCAGAATTTCTTTGGCACTGTTTATTTTTTTTCCTTTATGGCATTATTAATTTCAGCAAGCACTGGCTTGTTTTGGCGAACTTCAGCATTAGTTTATGAATTTGACTACATTTTCCAAGAATTTTGGTTAGAGTGGTTTTGTTGTACTTGCTGTTAGAAATGAGATTTTGAAAATTATTATAATATATAAAGATATAGCTATCTATGTTATGGTAGAAAACAATTTTAATCAGCAGTTTCTCTCCTCAGTATTGGGTCATTGCAATACTTCTTCTTACATTGATTCTGCAAATAAACTAAAGTAAATGTCAATGCCTAGACTGAATTAGATAGCTTGGAAGCAATTTTAATACCTAATTATGATTATTTGATGTTTTTCAACATGTTTATAAAATGATGATTCATCACTAGCTCATGACACAATGATTTTTTGGAAAATGTTTTCTTTATTCTCTTCACAACACATTTGATACATAAATAAAAGAAATAAAAAATAGTCTTTTTTTTCTCTTTTTCTTATTTTATTTAATTAGTTAGCATCAAAAAAAGAACAAAAAATGTTGCCTGACATTTACATTTGAAATTATAACTTTTAAAATATAATTCATTCCAAAATTTTAATATCATTCCTAGACTTGCCATCAAATTCACATTAAGAAAAGTCAAGTTGTTTTACCAAACTTCCTTCAGAAAAAAAAAAAAATTAATGTAGAGAAAGAAGATAGGAGACCTTTTGACAATCATATCAATAAACTGATATCTTTTGAATGTTGTTATTTTGCAAACCATTTACAAAGTTATCAAACATTACAAAATTACTGATGCATTGATGTGAATGTGGAAAGCCCTCATATATTTTTTCATTGCAGGAATAGTGCACAATAGTTTAAAAAATGATCAAAATATAAATATAATGAAATATACATGCAATACTTAATTTAATCAATTTCAAAAAATGTGTAGAAATAGTTTTTTTTTTTAAAAAAGCACAACATGACTTTTTGCAAGATTTACAAAGTTATTGAGAGAACATTTTTGATCTATTTTACAAACTAAATATCCCCAAACGTATATTGAATCTTAAACATGAAATCAAAACTACCAAATGTTACACAACAAATGCATAAAATAGTCACTAAATTATTATAATTTTATGAAATAATATTTACAACAACCATTTATAAAGTTATCAAACATTAAAAATTACAAAATCCCATAAAATAGACATATATGCGCTATTTACACTGGAATAAATAATAGTTATTAATTGCATTTAAACCAACAAATAGAATTTTCATTTGATGACAGAAATTGACACAAATCTTCCTTCCAAAATGAAAGTATGTCAAGATTTGGCAGAAATAAATAAGACATATTTGATTAGATTTAAAAAAATAATAATAATTCAGTCTGCCCAATAAATAAATAGAAATGATTAAAAAATTTTTACCACTTGATAAGTAAGAAACCAACAGTTTCAGAACTTTTCCTTTTTCAGTAAATACACAAAATGAAAATAATTCACAACAATAAACATATTTGTCTTTGTTGATTTTATCTTGGTAAAAAAAATGCTTTTGTTAATGGTCTAATCTAAAGAACGTAAAATAACAACAATCCAAGCAAATTTTACAAATGGGGGGATGATTAGAACTAGTCATTTTTTTCCTTGTTGATTGTAGTAAAGAATATTAGTTAGATTGGCTTAAAGATGGTTCTGATAGAATTACTGTCCCAGATTTGAATCCCAGTTTGAGTTCAAAATTAGTAAAGTAATATCCAGACTAATTTTGACTTGGAATAAAAGCCCAAATAATCAAATGGTTGAAAAACAGGAAAAGTAAGAAAAAATCTTATTTTATTCTAAATAATTATAGTTTTAAAAATAGATATTATAGATGACAGATAAAAAGAAACTTTTTCTTAGTCTCATAAACTGCTGATGTTTTGTAAAACTATTCTCAATGACTTTTGGGAATTCCATGAAAGGCATTTTTTTCTATGATAAAAATTAACGTTTAATCTTATATTTTACATATTTTCTATGTATATTTACAATATACTCCAAAAACAATTGAAATTAAAAACATAAAGAATTCAATAAGAATATTAAATAAAATAAATAAACATATCAGCTGAATTTTTATTTTATTTCTTAAAAGTAGTAAGTCATTAGATAAAGAGAATCAAGCAAACTCTATAAGCAAGAAGAACATTTTAACTACAAACTTTTGAATGAGAGCAAACATTTTTTTTTTCTTTCCAGATTTCAATAGTATGCAAGTGCCAATAAAATACTATATGTTGTTTGGGACAGATTTATTTGAGATTAGATTTTCATGGTTTATTTTCTTTCAATTGCAATAAAAAGAAAATAGGAGGCTTTTTCACATGTGTAATGTTGAGATTGTAAGAATATAAACCTTGGATGTAGATTGAAAAAGGTGATTTTCTTTTTCAAATCCTGCTTTGATTGGAGTTATTTGGCTTTATTTATATTTGTCAGTAGCAAAAAGGATGTACTTGGATTTTTTATAGTTTGACTTGCTTACTAAACATGTAATGAAGAGAAGACAGGATGTGATTTCACATGTGTAATATTGTGATTGAAAGAAAAAAAAACACTGCAGTGTAGATTGAAAAAGGTGATTTTTTTTTCAAAACCTGCTTTAATTTGAGTTGTTAGCTGCAACATCTTTTACTTACTAAACTCAATT
Organism: Epiperipatus broadwayi; assembly: GCA_028023455.1. Classification (NCBI taxonomy): domain Eukaryota; kingdom Metazoa; phylum Onychophora; class Udeonychophora; order Euonychophora; family Peripatidae; genus Epiperipatus; species Epiperipatus broadwayi. The sequence continues at coordinate 3,591,858 of JAQFVV010012482.1, read as the reverse complement.
TATTCACATTTACATTTAGGTCTAATACAAGTGAATCTTTCAATTACAATAAACATGAACTACAAAACATTAATATTATATATAAACTTGATGAAAGATAAAGTACATCAATAAATATTTTCATAATTACTGAGTCCACAAGATTGATTGTGTTGTATAGTATTCCAAAAATTCAAATCCTGAACTGTGTCAATTAAGAATTTAAATTCTTGGCCAGACTCTCAGACTGGAGCAGTTAGGACTGGCATAAATGTGTCATTAAACAGTTATCTGGCCCCAGGTCTGATCTGCTAACCCTGGCTGACACATGTTTATCTTCCACTTTTCATTTGTGAAGGATTCTTAAGAATAGCTCATTGATTGGACAATCTGATCCCTTCTCAAATACAATTTTGCATCTGATAGACTAGGTTGAAAAGTTTATCATCATGTTGAAGCTGTTTTGTCCTATGTGATATACTAGTAAAATTTGATTTGTTAATTCTCTTTAAGGCAATGTCACATAGGTCTGACCACAGTCCACATTGATCAAGAATGTATACCATGGATTCCTGTAATCCCAAGCATAGGAGACAGATGGGGTTGATGTTATATTCCCTTTGATAGAAGGCTGCCATAGGGAGAGTCCCAATATTGAATTTTAGGAGAAAATTGAAAAACTTGGGGTTGAGCTTAAGCAATTTGTTCATCATTGATAGACGTGATATTTCAATAGGGAGGGGATTACCCATTTATGTTTTCCCCTCATAAAGCAATTGAAAAACTTGCCAATAAGATAGTTTATTTTGGAATAGTGTACTAGATGTACTGATGTTTTCAGTCATGACAGTCACTTGTTGTTGAATACAAAGTTTGCACCATTTAGGAGAGGGCCAATTCATAGGGCACACCATCTCCTTCAGAAGCGGACATTCCATTTTTTGTAGTCTTTGAAAATGTTAAATAGAATATTATGTGTTCTTTGAATATAGAAGACTTTGAGCAAGTGAAGCCCAAGGCCATTGAATATTTTTGGCTTTTGAAATAAATTCAAACTGGTGACAGGGGCCTTATTGCCCAACATCGCTTCCTGCATAGTGTTTCAATTTTTTGGTGAATGCCTATGCTGTGGAGAAGTCAGCCAATTTGTATGACATTTTAATGGAGTTTAGAATGGTGACCTTCCCCAACAGTGAAAGGTATATTTTGGATAGTGATGTGATTAAGCCTTCAACTTTATTGAGCATGGTGCTCTCAAGGACTCTCCTATTGATGGAAGCAAAAGGCCAGATGGAATCACACAAATTTTTGGAAAGGGGACTAAAAACTGCTGGAAATCTGCTTACTAGTTATTATCAACCATATTGCCAATTTCCCTCTGTTGACTCTGAGACCGAATTTGCCTTTGAATTGGTCCAAGAGTTCTTTGAGCCTCACCACCTCATCCTGGGATGAGAGAAACACCACTGCATTGTCCACATAGGATATATGGGCATATGTTCTCTTTAAGCATAGAATTTCTATCCCAGGAAAGATAGCTTCAATGCTTAACAGCAACAGACTGACATAGGCTGTGAAAAGAAGTACATTCACTGGTTAGCCCTGTGGAAGGGAAATACAGGACCACAATCCTGAAGCAACTGCCATACAAAGATAGGAATACCTCACAATTTTGTAAGATGTTTTTTTATTATTTGGAGTTATCCCCCAGGCACTTGGAGTTACTCCAGAACACTGAGTAACATGTTGATCTTGAAACAGGCAAAGTCCCTGGCAAAGTCAAGTTGAATTGCAACTGGACAGGTATTCCTTTTCCTGGAAACTTGACCCACAAGACCTTTTTCTTTTAAAATCACAATATTACACATGTGAAAAGACATCCTACCTTCTCTTCATTGCATGTTTAGTACCAGATATTTACAAGTATGCTATTCATAATGCTTTTGGTATCAAAGCATTTTTCTTTCTGTCTTTACAGTGTAATTTATCATTCCATTGTTTTTTATGTATTGCAAAGTAACTTTGTAAATATTTAACAATATCACTAAATGCATAAACTATTTTTAAGCCTTTATGTTAGTGTTTGCAAGTATAGGGTTGCACCCCACATGGCATTCGAAATATGTATCACTCAATTTCAATGAAAATATTTATTAACCAAATTTTATTCATACTGCTTTGTAATATAACCAATCTCAGCTGCTATTAGATTTGTTTTATGTACAAATTCCCTCCTTTTAAAATGAGACAATGGAACATTGTAATTTTTTATTCCTCATTTGTATGACTATAAGTTTTAACTTTTATTTATTTCTCTAGTTATTTTTGTATTTCACTTTTTATTATAAACAATATTTAAAAAAAAAAACGTATATCCAGGAGTTCCATATTCCGACATTTGATTGATTCTAAACTGTATGAAAATGAAAAAAAAATTCAACATTAATATGAAAAAAAAAAATGTCATAAGAAATTAAGATGTATTCTGAATTCTATCTCTCTCAGCATTTATGTAAACAAAGCTTGTTAGTGGGCTATTGGTAAAGCTCCATCTAGTGATTATATATATATATATATATATATATATATATATATATATATATATACATTCTTGCTATTAAAAGGTGTGAAGGTTGCCTTGACAGCAGTTAGAGATATTGGTTGCTATATTTACTGTGAATGTTTAGGTGGTTACTGGTTGGAAACTAATTATATATATACATATATAGACACAAGTTTATATATATATATATATATATATATATATATATATATATATAAACTTTAATAGAAATTTTTTTTGCCTCTGCTGTCAATATTCTGGGCATATGTTTTATAGCTGTTTATTTCTTTTTCACATAAATGATTAATATATTTTTTTAATTATTTATCATTTTTCATTGTTATCCATAAAAGCCACACATGCTTTTTAGCAAGCTGTAAATGTTTCTACTTGTTAATGATAATACTGTCATTTTTTTTTAATTCATTATATAATTTCATTTCTCCTTATATTTGTCATTTAACAGATCTACAGTGAACAAAAAATAAAACATGTTTATTCACTTATAAACAAGTTTTATCTCTCTCCAAGTATCTTTTTAATGGTGAGGATATAAACTTATTTCCATTGATTTACATCTTATAAAAAAATTATCTAATCATCAACCTTCCTAAAATGAAATTTGCCTATTGGAAAAAGGTTTGAATTATGTACTGACTCCTAAACCTATCCCAGATAAACATATTATAGGCAATATGAGTTTTCTTTAAAAAATATAGATTTACATACTTCTGCTATTATTAGTTTGAGATTTGTGAATTGACCCCAATTAGTCTGAGAATGCATTGCAAAGATTGTATTAGAAATATATTTAATCTTAAAAAAATGATGAAAGTCATCTATCAAAATTGAAGGTTATAATTTTCAGTAGTTTTTACAAGCATCATGGTAACATTATCAACAATAAGTTTCAATAATCAACAGTGTTTATTACAATAAATTCTCATTAAAAAGTTTAAGAACAAAATTCAGAAGAAATGCAGAGACATGCTATTCCACGCTTGCCTACATTTTTCATTCATATATATATATATATATATATATATATATATATATATATATATATATATATATATATATATATATATATATATATATATATATATATATATTGACTGTCAGAATTGTATGTTAGTCTAACAAGAGCTAACATCTAGGCAAAAGTACATCGAATCCAATCATGTGCAAGATACCTAAGTTAGTAACAATCATTAACTCTGCCCTTTTGCCTATTTTCTAGATCTATAACATTACAAACAACATTTTTGATGATAACAAATGAAATTTTATTCATAGCCAACCTGGAGCAACAGCAGAGAAACAAGAGATCTACAGGGAATTATAATACTACTAGGCTTCGAATCTTAGCCTCAAACAGAATGAAATAGCTTAAGATTACAATAAGACTTTTCATCAAAATTCATTTATAAATCTAAAAATTGGCCTAAGCTGAGTGGAAATCAGCTATATATAATGCAATCTAATTAACTATGTGTATGCATGAATCATGAGGCAAAGCAGATTTAAGTAATAGTATATGGTTAATAATTTATTAATATTAATTAGAAAAAATGAATAAACAAATCATTAATTTAACAAACAGTTGCAAATCTATTTATATATGACACTAATAGAATTTATGAGTTTCACATGATTATGAATGTTGATTTGTGTGTTGAAGGAATTACATAATAATAGCACATAAGTTATAACTAAATAATATGCAAATCTGCAATTTAATATGATGATTTAAAAATGTACAGATAGTCCAAAAATTGGGCCTAATATGCTAACAGCAGATACCACTTCCACCATATTATAACCTGGATGCTATGATTATTTTTGTAAAAAATAAATGACCTTCAAAACAGATAAATGGGATATAAGTTACATGAATTTACTATGGTTCATTTGAAACACATACAAAAATATTTTATAATTTACATTATTCACTTCACAAGTCATTAGACCTTAAAATATTCAAACAGAAAAGTTATTTGTATTTTATTCTATTCTTTTCTGACTGGAAAAGATTTATTTAGCATTATTTGTTAGTGCACTCAAACACTGTCTTCATGAGAGGGCGGGTAGCTTAAATAAGCTTTAAAATGACATTACCTAACCTATAATATAACAAAAATATGAGATGGATTTACAAATCATGGCATTACATCTTACAGACTTAAAATGGGCAAATATAAAAATATTAAAGAAGAATCGTGGTGCTGACTAAAGTAATAGTGCTAGAAAAGATTGAGTCCATTTTAGAATGAATGCTTCATCAATAATATAAGAACATGAAATGTACCTGTACACATAACAGGTCAGCATTTGAAAAAGGTGGTCTCATAGGAATTGCATGGTCTGGCTTACTTCCTGTGTTAACCCATGTAGAGCCTAAATGATAACCTGACAATATCCTGGTGCCAGTGCTACCAAGCCCCATTCACAGATATGCCATTAAGTAAAAGAATCACATTTCTCCAGATTTTAAGTTTGACAAATCAAAGCGAGGAAATTTTGCAACTGTATGTAAGTCAAGCAATGCTAATACTAAAAAAAAAAAAATCAGGTTCTTAATGATGCTGATGTGTGGATTAAGGCCCTTGTAATTTAATACAATCTAGCATAATGATATGAAATAATTTGATCCCTCTTGAAAGGTATTAAATAACCCTTGATATTAGTTAGGATGTCACAAATAAAAAAGGGAATACTGTTCCCTTCATTAAACAAATATTAATATGCTAACTAGTAATTAATTTCACAAATAATTACCATACTAGATAGCATGCTGGGCAAATGATTGACCATATAATAAAAAAAACAAAGGTAGGTCATTAAGTTTACTTAAAAATATAATTTGAAAATAAACTCAATAGCATAAATATGGCAATAAAGTGACTTATTAAATGTAGCAGCGAATGATCTTCCACTAAGCTAATAGAATAACTTAAAATATTCAATCGAGCGAACTTTTAGTTAGGTAAGAAAGCTTACATTTATGATTTAACATCCCACAATATCAAGGATATCTAATATAAAAAAAATCTAGGATCGGTTAGCTTGATTGAACTATTAGCATATTAAATTAAATCATACATTTATAATATTAAAAATAAAAAGTTGCCACATTTAAAATATTAAAAATAGAAATTGTGAAACCCATTAAAGAGATGCATTAAAAAATAGTTATAGATTTGTGCATTAGATTTTTACAACAGAAAGAGGAAATCATTACATTATAGAATGGTTACAATTAGCATTACAATGTCATGTTTAAATAAAAGAGTTATATTACAAAAAATGTAAATTTTAAAGTGAAAGTTTTGAAAGAGTTCATATTAGCAGCATGATTAGGATTTACTTTCCATAACTTGATGTCTTGATGTACAAACAGATTGGTAAGTGTAAATTATAAAGGAGGAAAACACAGTTAAGCATATAAAGTTTTGAAAAATAATGGCTAGCATCTTGAAATAGTTATTACAGCATTTAAATTAGGCAGTCCATAAGTGGAGATGGTATATTAGCATAGCAGTATGGAAATGATTTTTGGAGAAGAAAGGGGAAGCAAATTCAGTCCCTCTACTCCGGATTCATATTTCAAAATTTAAATTGACATGGGTCCATTCTGCAACACTTGGCAAAATGGCACATTAAGGGACTTAGCCTAAAATTTTGACACTATTTATACATTAAAAAGACCTTCTCAAATATTATGTTTCTGCTTGACATGGCCTGGATGTACATTAAGTAGCCAGAATGCACCTATTGTTTATTTTCAATGATAATGCAACAAATTCTAGAGAGTATTGTTTTAATCTATTTCTAGAATAAAAATAGATTCAAAATATATAATTTTCATTAACATTTTGTTTGCTAAAGGATTTTAATTTATTAATTACCCTTTTTAAATTAAATCTTGAATATTCTTTTATTTATACATTTCAGAGTCATTTAATTACTGTCTAGCACTATCTTTGGTATTGCATCATAAAATAATATAAAACAAAGCTTTTGGATACAAACCATGTATTATTTTGCATTGCAATTCTATATTTCAATGGACTAGCAACCGCCATTATCAAAGTTAACTTTTGAAAAAAAAAACAATTGTTAGATCTCAAAGAATAACATGACTCATTGTGAGATGAGAAGTGAGATTCAACTTGAAGTAGTTCAACATTTACAATATGACGGCTGTCAAAATGTTTATATCCCTCAGTTTTTTCACCTATTAATTTCAAGTTAATATTAGTTAAAATTATAGGTTTCTACATGGCTGGAATACAATGAGCTTCATCAGCTCTATTTAAACCACTAGGTCTCTTTAATATTTCCATTGATTCTCTTATGGTTCTTAAACATATCTTTCCAAATTAGCAAGTATTTTTGTATTGTCAAAATCATATTTGTGACCAATTTCTAAAAAATGGGAAGTAAAAACTGATGTGCTAATTTTTTGATTAAAAATATTTCTATGTTCCTTAATTCTGACATTTATTTGTCTATTAGAATGACTCAAATAGCTTCTTGAGCACATTAAACATGTTATTTCATATATCCTTGATGTTCCAAAATTATTCTGTCTTTATAAGATGTGATATGTTGGACTATTTCCATCATTTATGAGTGAATGTTGAATGTATAGAAAATTTTAAACTTTATTTAAACTTTCCAACATTCACTCATAAATGATGGAAATAGTCCAACATATCACATCTTATAATATACCATCATTACAAACCTTCAGACAAATATTCTGTCTTTAGGTTTATATAAAAAATCACCAATTTTTTTGCCAGTAGAAAAAGTAGTTTTTATATTAAAAGAATATAGTATTCTACTGATTTTATCAGTAACCCCTTTAATGTATGGTAAAATTACTCTATTAAAAGAATAATTGTCAATTCTATAATCTTTTTTCTTGTTTGTATTAATGGTATGTAAAGCCTTATATATGATTTTATTATAATTATTAGAAATTAGAATATTTTTTGTAAATTCTATTTCTTGAATAAGAATTTTTCATCAGATAAATTATAAGCGCTACTCAAAAGATTTTTTGATACAGAAAAAAAATTGTGCGTGGTGACGATGAGAATTAAAATTAAGATATCTGTTTGTATGGATAGATTTTCTGTAAACTGATATTGATAATGGTTCATCACATTTTTTTTAATTGAAAAAACATCTAGAAAAGAAAGTGATCTGGTATTTTCCAATTCCATAGTAAACTTAATATTTGCCTGCCAATTATTTATAAAAACAAGAAAATAATTTAAGGCATCAATGCCATGAAACCAAATGACCAATGTATCATCCACATATCTAAACCAGACTTTGTGTGTGTCTAAAATATAAGTATTCATGATTTATTCCAATAAAGACATATTTTGTATATTAAACATAATCATCTATGATTTATTCCATTACAAATGTATTTTGCAGATAAGATATAAGTATTTATTCTTTATTTCAATACAGACATATTTGGTATATAAAATGCATAAGTATATATGATTCATCCCAATGAAAACATATTTGCATATAAAATATGAGTACTTATGATTTATATCTATACAGATGTATTTTTGTAAATAAAAAGATAATCATTTATGATTAATTTTATAAGTACTTATGATTTACTTCAATACAGACATATTTGCATATAAAATATAATCATTATGATTTCTTTTGAGAAAGATGTATATGGATTATAAATAAGTATTTAACATTTCATAAAATCATTATCGTCATTTCATCTAGTGTGTTCATCCACACCAGGTTACTATTACATTTCAACAAGCAGTTGGTGGATTTAAGCTGAATGACATTATTTATTTTCTGCTGGTATTCACCCAGGCATGGCTTGGAGATTTATGGGTGAAGATAGAGAGAGAAAGCTATTACTGACTAGTCTATCATCCTTATACTTACCATATTAATTCTTTTCTTTTCAACATCCATCAACTGTATTGTTCATACTTAGTAAAACTAGATTTCTCAGCTGGGCTGAACTGTGTGGCCTTAAATATAATTATTTCAAAGTGAAAGTGCACTAAAACCACTTGACAACAAAACAGCTAAACAATGCATAGATAGATCTCTTTTGAACTTCAAGCATCACTAATTATAGTCTGATCAAGTCTCTAGATTAATCTAGCATGACTCCATTATCTGATTTATCAAAAAGCTATGATTTAAGACTGTGTATTTTCTCTTCTTGATGGTTAGATCATATGGTTATAGCAGGAACAGTGAAGAATTGGGCAGATAATGCCTTGTTTTCCAATTTGATAAACTTTTTTTCAAGCAATTATTACATTTTGTATAACACAACATCTTTTCAAAAAAAAAAAAAATTAAAGATCACCATATTCCCATTAAAATTTCACCTTCTCCTTTGATCAACTCATCAGACACTGAAACTGAGATGGACCTAACTAGCTATACAACTTACACTAGGAAAAAATCCACTCACTTGAATGGATCCAGCTCAGAGGATGAGTATTCATTAACACAGCCATCCAATCATTACCATAACATTAAGTCCAAGGAAACCTCTAAGTCCCATACTTAAAAAAAATGGAAAATTGCTAATTCTATTTTGCCTAACTCTCAAATCTATTTGAAGGATGAGTTTTCTAAAGATGAAATCCTGACCGAGCTTCTGAGATTTAATAACCAAAACAGCGCTCAACTCAAAATTCCTCTGGCGGTAGACTCTGACCAATCCCCAGCTTATGAATAAGGTGTCTTGCCAGATAGCTGGAGTTAATGTCAGAGGCATTAATTCGCTTACACGAGTACATGCCATAAGACATTGGTTTAAATCGTTTACCCCCCACATTATGTTTATGGGTGAAACCAAATATCACCAAAAGTCCAATAGCCTCATTTTAACTGAGCTTAACAAGCTTGGCTATACATATCTAACAGTCAACCTTACAGCTACTGAAGGCGTAGGTATCTTAATAAATAACAAACACCCCCTAACAAGTTTAAGATAACCTACCAAGATAAGAACCTTATCTGTGCCAACCTAACCTATGGCAATAGTATAATCAATGCATTTTATGTCTACATCCCCAATAGCCATGCAATATTCCTTTGGATCATAAACACTATAAATATGATAACAGCCAACAATAACTCCCCAGCACTCCTCTTTGGGGACTTCAACGTCTCCTATGATCACTTTACAAACAAGTATCTTCACTTGCTCAACAGACACTTTATTAATGGCAGGGGCTTCTTTCCTCATAACGCCTATTCTTACTACACCAAAAGGTATCATACATTAATTGATCTGATGTTTTACACCTCTGAACTCCATCATTGTCTGGAAGCTACTCTTCAACCTGTTCCCTTCTCTGACCATCATGCTATTATCACCACACTGCAACTAACCAACTACTCCTCATCCTTTCTCAACCGGTCAATCAGAATGTTAACTAAAGCTTCCATGACTGAAGCCATTGTATCTGAAGCATACATCCTCTTCCACAAAATCAACATACTAAAAAACCCCCCAGAAGAGGCATGGTTCGCCTTCATTGGGATAATCCATTCCTTGATTGCTCACTATACTAGAAACAATAAAGGGCCATCTACGCTTATTAATGAGCTTGACCAAATCAATAATAAAATAAAGACATGCTCAACTGAACCAGATCATATCAAACACCTTCTATCACTAAAACATCAGTATAAGGAAAAACATATGGCTATTGCGGAGTATATTTCTATTAAAAGATCACAAAACTTTCTTACTACCCAACACTGCTGGATTCGGGATATTTGCAATGGGCATTGGGAGCTAAGAAAAAACTTAACACTCCAACCTCCCTTATTGTCAATGGAAACTATGTCACTGGTCATCACATGATTGAACACATTGGTCTTCACTTCAAAAACCGACTTCAAAATAATTTTCCAAAGACTATCAGTGAATGGCTGGATCACCCATCTGCTATAAACCATGGCATAACAGCAGCTGATCTTAAAAACTGTCTATCAGCACTTTCTGACAGTGTTCATCCTGGGATGCATGGTATTCCAAGATTTCTAATTTCCCACCTTGATAACTTTGCTATCCCAATCATGATGAACATGATCAATCATCTATCCACTAAAAGAAGGGAAATAAATAATCTCTACCTGATTGCCTTAGTGCCATTCATCAAGAAGAACAAAGATCCAACCAACATCCATAACATAAAGCCTATCTCCATGACACCAATTTTAATCAAAGTTATCGAAGGTGTAATTAAAGAGAAAATCCAGCAAAAAATTTTAGACAATATTGTTCAGTCACAATATGCAAGAAAAGGATCTTCAGCCCTGACAGCAATGGGTGAAGTCAAGATTCTCCTTGATCATATTAGATCTAATCGCTTATCAAAACCCATTGCAGTCCAGCTAGACATAACAGAGGCTTTTGACTCGATTAATATTCACACACTTCTTACTCTTCTAAAAGACCTCAACATTCCTTCTCATATTATACAGATTCTGGAGAATCTTCTCTACAATAGGCTAATTCACATCTCCTTAGATGGATTCTACACAGATGGGTTCTCCCCCGACCTGTCTATTCCTCAAGGATCTCCATTGAGTGCTATCCTTTTTATATACTATCTCAACCCCCTGTTGAGAGATATAGAAATCTCATTCACTGGAGTATTCATTCCTCACATCAAAAAATCCTTCAAGTTGTTTGCATATATGGATGATGTCCTCATAATACTACCATCTCAAAAACATCTCCCAACACTCTACAAGATTTTGGATAAATTTTCCCATGATTCACAACTCAAATTTAACTCCAACAAATCTTCATCTTGGAAAATTCTATCGGGAAAGAAAGTCTCATCTAGATTTCTAGCTGAGCCGCAGGACTTTCTTGGCTTTCCTATCTCCATGTCTCAAACAGCCATGTCAAAAAAACTACAGAACTCCTTAATCAATTTCACATCCCAGATTATTCAATCCCTTTCCAGGGTGTATCTCTCCATACAGGGAAAAGTAGCGCTACTGAACATGAAAGTCATGTCCAAGATTGCATACTACCTCCCCATCATGACAGCAACAAAAGCCTTTACCAAAAAAATCAATAGTCTATATGCTAAACTCTTTTGGAAAAACAGTACAACGTCTATAAGCATGACAAGGATGCAATACCATCGCAAATCTAACGGGATGTCCTTTCACTCCATCCCCTCAATTATCTTTCAAAAATCTCACACATTAATTTATAACCTCTTACAAAAACATGATTCCTTCAATATTTCAGAGGCCGTTCAACCGATGGACATACCTCCTCCTTAAAAATGCTGGCTAGACCAGGTTCTACAGCTTCTCAATCAATTTACATCTAATTTACAAAATCCATATAATACAAAAATCACCATCTGGGAAGCCCACCATAAAATCAACCCTGAAATTAACTCAATATTGCCAATGCTTGGCATCACTAATCATAGAATTACTTCAATATTCAAGTTCTTAGCATTAGAGCCTAAATTTTTAAACTACCTAGTAAAAGTAAATCTGGGAGCCATGCATACCAACTGGTTCCTCCACCACAAGAGATTTCTTAACAACATTGACCCTATCTGCCCAATCTGCAAGAGGCATGATGAGACATTTGACCACATAATTCGCTCATGTACCGGACTTGATAGTATGAAATTTTTAATTTTCCAAAACAGTAAAACTGATATTTACAGAATCCTCTTGCTAAAAGAATCTCTACAAAGTAAACAATTTCCAATTATAAGAATGTCAGTATTTCTCACCCACTCTATCTGGAATGTGAGATGCAAATTAGTATTCACAAATCCTCCACCAGACCCAAACAGTCTATTCATTTCTCTCTTAAACAAAATCAAAAATAAAGACATGATCCTTTCCTCCAAATTTTTATTTGAAGAAACCTGGAATCTATTCCAAATTCCAAAGCCCAATACATTTCCAAATAGCTTATGACAACAATCTATAAACCACAGGATTTATTCCATACCCTGGATTAATATTTTCATAAATCATTGACTACCAACCCAGTAGTGACATTATAGACTCTTATTTTGTCAATGTACTATAAAAAATTAATGTATTAAAAAACCAATATTCTCCCTTAATAAAATTCTTTTAAAACTAAAAAAAAAAAAAAAAATTAAAAATATAATATTTTAATACATCCTAGTTTTAAATGCTTAAAGAAGTATTTATTTCATGATTAAAAGATTATAAAATTCAATGATGAAGATTTATTATTATTTTTTAAAACTCTTAATCATTATTTAAAATAATGACTTTCTTTTTCTTCTTTTAAATTTAAACATTTTTATATGATTATTGAAAAGTTGCTTTATTTTATATATGTCTGTTTTACTTCAATCAATGATTTTATGTGGAAAGGGGAAATAAATCTTAAAAATATATTCATGAAACAATATGTCTGTTTCAATATATATATATATATATATATATATATATATATATATATATATATATATATATATATATATATATATATATATATATATATTGTGTGTGTGTGTGTGTGTAAAAACCTGCTATCACTTGAATTAATGATCAATAGATAGAGCTTTACCAAGACCTCCAAAACAAGCATATTCTGTTTACATAAATGTCAGAGTCAATATTCACTGTCTTTTTCATTTTTCTCCACCCTCAGATCAGCTTATTTCAAGCTGATTTGCTCTCATCAGTGAAGGGATAGGAGTTATAAACTAGACCTAAACACTAACTCCAAGCATTTATGTAAAATGTTTCTATCAGTTTGCAAGCATGAATTTTTTAGACACATTAATGTCTTCAAACTCAGCCTATCAAACCAGAGAGCTATATGGGTCTGATATAAGTTCAGTTTCTCCACATAGTCAAAGCTTCTGCAATCTATATCATTGCAAGAAAACTTTAAAGGTACATTTATGAAAAAGAAAAACAAGTTTTATATACATAAAAACTTGCTATCGCTTGTATTAATGATCAATAGATGGAGCTTTACCAAGACCTCCAAAACAAGCATATTATGTTTACTCTTATCCCTTCACTGATCAGAGCAAATTAGTTTGAAATCAGCTGATCTGAGGGTTGAGCAAAATGAAAGAGACAGTGCATATTGACTCTGATGTTTATGTAAACAGAATAAGCTTGTTTTGGAGGTCTTGGTAAAGCTCCATCTATTGATCATATATATATATATATTGAAACAGACAGATCGGAGAACCGATCTTCGTTTCAGGTGTTTTTATGTACGGTAATTCAAAATACTGTTCGCCCGCAGTGAGATTTTGTCTATTTTAAGTTATAATATAAATTAGTTATATATTCTATAGTTTATAAATAAATATGTAAAGTTTCCGTATATAAATGTCGCAAACCATGAAATAATATTCGTGTGTGCGTGGTTTGTGGATTTATATCATTTAATTTAAAGTTTCAGTGCGGGCGTATTTGTTTTAAATTTTAGTTTTAAAATTGTATAAAGTCGTTTAAAAATACTGATCAAAAATCACATTCCTTTGATCAGTGTTTTTAATTAAAGTCTAATTGCACAAATGTTCAGAGCAATTAAGTTGTATTCAAAATTAGTAAGGAATTTTTATATGTAATTATTATGTCAATTTAAAAATAGGATATTAAATTAAAAGATTGCTAAAAACAGATAATTGATTGTTGGTCAAGCTGCATCGCTAGAGGCTAGAGAAAGTAGGCGGAGCCTAAAACAAAAACAAGTCGGAAAGGTCAGCAGTGGCAAATTCTAGAAAAAACTTACATTCTAACTTTTTGTCGTGTTTGAGAGAGGTAGTCTCGAGACAACACAGCAGTTAATAATAATTCAAATATCTTATTAAGAAGTTTACCAGTGAATCGCAATGTTGATGGGCTAATTGCCAGGAGCTGGTCTCTGCCCGCCAATATGGATCCTCGTGCCGCTGTTTGATCATGTTTCATATACTTCAGAATTTCCAACTTCCAATCTCAAAATTTACTATGCCTTACAAATAACTTTCAAAAATGCGCGCCTACGTCATCACAAGCCAAGCTGGATGAAGAAAAAGAGAACTTTGTTACACGAACTTTAATTTTCTTCCGTGCTTAATGTTATCAATCAAGTGAATCATATGTAAGTCTTTATATCATTTATAATGCTATTGTTTAATCTGTCAGTAAATTTTCTTTTCTTTTTTTTTTTTTAACCCTCTGCTCTAGTCTTTAGAAATCATTTATAAAATTGTAATTAATAGTAATAATATTTCAACTGAATGCATTTATATTTTCTTATGTTGCTTATTTCATAAACAAACATTGCCAATAGTAATATTTCCAAATCTGTGTAAACTAGTGTGTAATAATGATCAATTTAATTTAAAAGTAATTTCATGTTCTGAATTAAATATTCTTTCACATTCCGAGTTAGTAAATGTTAAATCACTTTATTATTCTATGTTCAGTTGTTATAAAATTACAATCCAAGTTTCAATCTTAAATATATATATATAATCGTTTCAAAGTGTTCATTAATGTTATGTATAATATGAGAAATAATTCATTGCGTAATTTGATACTATCGCTACCGCCTGTCAACCCGAAGGGTTAGAGTTTCAGAGTAAATTTAACTAATTATTGTTGTCACCGTCAGTTTAAGTCCGCTACGTTTTATTGGGGTAAGGATCTCAGCCTGTGGCGTAGAAACAGACTAATAGATTCCAGGTTTTATATAATTTCTTTTAAAAATCCGCTTCAAGTATTCGTCCTTCATGTCTGTGGCAATGCCTTCCCTTCGCTGAAGTCAGCTCTCGCCATTCTACCATTGGGGAATGAAAGCAGTTTTTCTTTCCCGGTAATCTCTTGGATCACCGGGGTTCGAAATGATCCCGGCTGGTTGTCGTGTCCCGGAACTACTTGGGGGCATTAAGCCTTGTCAAAGTACAAGCCGCCCGGTATTCCGTTAATGCACCGCAATTGATTACTGTAGGGCTCTTGAATCCAGGCAACCACCAGTTCATCTATCTTCCATGTTGTATTTATATAAAACCACCAGTACATCTATCCTTTATGTCGTATTTATATAAAACCACCTCCACTGTTCGTCTACGTTCCGGCTCGAGCCTATTCTAATAAAATAAGTTAATAAAAATCTTTAGAGAAATATTTTTCCAGTGCTCAAATACTCTGATTCTTTTAACCACCCGTCAATCATTTAACTACCCAGCTATTGGCATGAGTTTGTTCATTAAATAAAACGTTCACTAAAGACTAGTAGCCAAATACAAGAGGATTTATGAAGTCTTACCGTACTGTATAACACTATATTTATATGCTGTATATTTCTATTATATAACATTATATTCATGTGCTTTCTATTTGTCTTATTTAACACTATATTTATATGCTGTATATTTCTATTATATAACATTATATTCATGTGCTTTCTATTTGTCTTATTTAACACTATATTTATATGCTTTATATTTGGCCTATTAAACAATTTACTTAATTAAATTTTGGTGTCCTCCACTTTATTACTCTCTAAGTCTATTTAGCCACTTACTGTCTGTATTGGCAACTTAAATATATACGTTACATGAATGACCGGCCCAGTATCTAGAGTCTAATAAACTTATATATCATTAACTGTAAGAATTTAGTCCATGTTCTAAGCTGAGCTAGAAAAGGGATAACCCTGTGCTGGTGTAAAGTCATCATCGGTTGGTCATGCCGGGGTTTGGGTTTGAATTCAGTTGGCGTTTTGGGAATTTATTCTTAAACGTGGGCTGGGTTTGAACTCGGGTACTGTGTATGAGTAAGCGTGGTGAATTTATACCGGTACAGTTATTAAATTTTTGGACGCCCTCCGTGGTGCTCGATGGAAGAAATCTCCCACACCCTGCAGAGTGAACGGAAGGAAACAGTTAAATGATAAAAATATTCAATTTTTTTTGTGTCGAGTCATAATATTGATACGTATTTGGCGTATTAAAATGCGCAAGTGAAAACTATAGTAATAAAACAAATGTATAAAATTTTTTTTCCCTTACACAAAGGTTCAGTATATAATCTTTTCAAATATTGTTAAGAAACAGAGTGAAGATTTTTTTTTTTTGAAAAGAGAGCGGAAGCAATTCGTGCGTGTAATTAATTAAAATAAATGAGTTATTCCATAATGTTTTTGCGGGTTCATTCTTGTCGTTTAAATCATATGAAAAAAATAAAGAAGTAGAATTAAGTCCAGTTCTAAAAAAATAAAAACGTGTACGCGTATATATATTTGTGTACGTATATATATATATATTTTCGTTTGTTGTGAAAAATATTTTTTTGAAAAAAAGAATAAAGAAGTAGGATTATTTTTGTGTTTTAGAAATAAACACGTGTGTGCATATATATGTTGTAATATAAAAAAAAAACCTTACCGGAGTCAGTATTAAATTTTTTTTTCTGCCTATATAAAACAGTAAATCTTAAATCAAATAATTATTAGGTCATATAAAAGTATATATTTGGGGATCAGTGGATTAAATTATCTATTGGTCACATGTTGCTGGCTGGCGCCTATCAAATAAATTTGTCAGCAAACATGTTTGTCCATACAGCAGTGGCGAGTGTTGTTTTAAAAGAGAGTAGGGTGGCATATATAAAAAGAGAGAATTACTGACAGAAATACAAAAAAATACTATGTTATGTACCCATTATGAACATGTATGTATTAAATAAACAGACAGATCGGAGAACCGATCTTCGTTTCAGGTGTTTTATGTACGGTAATTCAAACCACTGTTCGCCCGCAGTGAGATTTTGTCTATTTTAATTTATAATAAAAATTAGTTATATATTCTATAGTTTATAAATAAATATGTAAAGTTTCCGTATATAAATGTCGCAAACCATGAAATAATATTTGTGTGTGCGTGGTTTGCGAATTTATATCATTTAATTTAAAGTTTCAGTGCGGGCGTATTTGTTTTAAATTTTAGTTTTAAAATTGTATAAAGTCGTTTAAAAATACTGATCAAAAATCACATTCCGTTGATCAGTGTTTTTAATTAAAATCTAATTGCACAAATGTTCAGAGCAATTAAGTTATATTCAAAATTAGTAAGGAATTTTGATATGTAATTACTGTATCGATTTAAAAATAGGATATTAAATTAAAAGATTGCTAAAAACAGATAATTGATTGTTGGTCAAGCTGCATCGCTAGAGGCTAGAGAAAGTAGGCGGAGCCTAAAACAAAAACAAGTCGGAAAGGTCAGCAGTGGCAAATTCTAGAAAAAACTTACATTCTAACTTTGGTCGTGTGTGAGAGAAGTAGTCTCGAGACAACACAGCAGTTGAGTATAATTCAAACCTTATTATTAAGAAGTTTATCAGTGAATCGCCATGTTCATGGGCTAAGGGCCAGGAGCTGGTCTCTGCCCACCAATATGGATCCTCGTGCCGCTGTTTGATCATGTTTCATATACTTCAGAATTTCCAACTTCCAATCTCAAAATTTACTATGCCTTACAAATAACTTTCAAAAATGCGCGCCTACGTTCGTCACAAGCCAAGCTGGATGAAGAAAAAGAGAACTTTGTTACACGAACTTTAATTTTCTTCCGTGCTTAATGTTATCAATCAAGTGAATCATATGTAAGTCTTTATATCATTTATAATGCTATTGTTTAATCTGTCAGTAAATTTTCTTTTCTTTTTTTTTAACCCTCTGCTCTAGTCTTTAGAAATCATTTATAAAATTGTAATTAATAGTAATAATATTTCAACTGAATGCATTTATATTTTCTTATGTTGCTTATTTCATAAACAAACATTGCCAATAGTAATATTTCCAAATCTGTGTAAACTAGTGTGTAATAATGATCAATTTAATTTAAAAGTAATTTCATGTTCTGAATTAAATATTCTTTCACATTCCGAGTTAGTAAATGTTAAATCACTTTATTATTCTATGTTCAGTTGTTATAAAATTACAATCTAAGTTTCAATCTTAAATATATATATAATCGTTTCAAAGTGTTCATTAATGTTATGTATAATATGAGAAATAATTCATTGCATAATTTGATACTATCGCTACCGCCTGTCAACCCGAAGGGTTAGAGTTTCAGAGTAAATTTAACTAATTATTGTTGTCACCGTCAGTTTAAGTCCGCTACGTTTTATTGGGGTAAGGATCTCAGCCTGTGGCGTAGAAACAGACTAATAGATTCCAGGTTTTATATAATTTCTTTTAAAAATCCGCTTCAAGTATTCGTCCTTCACGTCTGTGGCAATGCCTTCCCTTCGCTGAAGTCAGCGTCTCGCCATTCTACCATTGGGGAATGAAAGCAGTTTTTCTTTCCCGGTAATCTCTTGGATCACCGGGGTTCGAAATGATCCCGGCTGGTTGTCGCAAAAATATACTAACTGTACCGGTATAAATCCACCACGCTTACTCATACACAGTACCCGAGTTCAAACCCAGCCCACGTTTAAGAATAAATTCCCAAAACGCCAACTGAATTCAAACCCAAACCCCGGCATGACCAACCGATGATGACTTTACACCAGCACAGGGTTATCCCTTTTCTAGCTCAGCTTAGAACATGGACTAAATTCTTACAGTTAATGATATATAGGTTTATTAGACTCTAGATACTGGGACGGTCATTCATGTAACGTATATATTTAAGTTGCCAATACAGACAGTAAGTGGCTAAATAGACTTAGAGAGTAATAAGGTGGAGGACACAAAAATTTAGATTAAATAAAGTGTTTAATGAACAAAATATAAAGCATATAAATATAGTGTTAAATAAGACAAATAGAAAGCGGATAAATATAGTATTCAACATGAAAATACAAAGCATATAAATATAATGTTAACAGTACGGTAAGACTTCCATGAATCCTCTTGTATTTGGCTACTAGTCTTTAGTAAACGTTTTATTTAGTAAACAAACTTATGCCAATAGCTGGGTAGTTAAATGATTGACGGGTGGTTAAGAGAATCAGAGTATTTGAGCACTGGAAAAATATTTATCTAAAGATTTTTATTAACTTATTTTATTAGAATAGGCTCGAGCCGTTACGTAGACGAACAGTGGAGGTGGTTTTATATAAATACGACATAAAGGATAGATGTGCTGGTGGTTTTATATAAATACGACATGGAAGATAGATGAACTGGTGGTTGCCTGGATTCAAAAGCCCTACAGTAATCACTTGCGGTGCATTAACGGAATACCGGGCGGCTTGTACTTTGACAAGGCTTAATGCCCCCAAGTAGTTCCGGGACACGACAACCAGCCGGGATCATTTCGAACCCCGGTGATCCAAGAGATTACCGGGAAAGAAAAACTGCTTTCATTCCCCAATGGTAGAATGGCGAGACGCTAACTTCAGCGAAGGGAAGGCATTGCCACAGACGTGAAGGACGAATACTTGAAGCGGATTTTTAAAAGAAATTATATAAAACCTGGAATCTATTAGTCTGTTTCTACGCCACAGGCTGAGATCCTTACCCCAATAAAACGTAGCGGACTTAAACTGACGGTGACAACAATAATTAGTTAAATTTACTCTGAAACTCTAACCCTTCGGGTTAACAGGCGGTAGCGATAGTATCAAATTATTCAGTGAATTATTTCTCATATTATACATAACATTAATGAACACTTTGAAACTATTATATATATATTTAAGATTGAAACTTAGATTGTAATTTTATAACAACTTAACATAGAATAATAAAGTGATTTAACATTTACTAACTCGGAATGTGAAAGAATATTTAATTCAGAACATGAAATTACTTTTAAATTAAATTGATCATTATTACACACTAGTTTACACAGATTTGGAAATATTACTATTGGCAATGTTTGTTTATGAAATAAGCAACATAAGAAAATATAAATGCATTCAGTTGAAATATTATTACTATTAATTACAATTTTATAAATGATTTCTAAAGACTAGAGCAGAGGGTTAAAAAAAAAAGAAAAGAAAATTTACTGACAGATTAAACAATAGCATTATAAATGATATAAAGACTTACATATGATTCACTTGATTGATAACATTAAGCACGGAAGAAAATTAAAGTTCGTGTAACAAAGTTCTCTTTTTCTTCATCCAGCTTGGCTTGTGACGAACGTAGGCGCGCATTTTTGAAAGTTATTTGTAAGGCATAGTAAATTTTGAGATTGGAAGTTGGAAATTCTGAAGTATATGAAACATGATCAAACAGCGGCACGAGGATCCATATTGGCGGGCAGAGACCAGCTCCTGGCCCTTAGCCCATGAACATGGCGATTCACTGATAAACTTCTTAATAATAAGGTTTGAATTATACTCAACTGCTGTGTTGTCTCGAGACTACTTCTCTCACACACGACCAAAGTTAGAATGTAAGTTTTTTCTAGAATTTGCCACTGCTGACCTTTCCGACTTGTTTTTGTTTTAGGCTCCGCCTACTTTCTCTAGCCTCTAGCGATGCAGCTTGACCAACAATCAATTATCTGTTTTTAGCAATCTTTTAATTTAATATCCTATTTTTAAATCGATACAGTAATTACATATCAAAATTCCTTACTAATTTTGAATACAACTTAATTGCTCTGAACATTTGTGCAATTAGATTTTAATTAAAAACACTGATCAAAGGAATGTGATTTTTGATCAGTATTTTTAAACGACTTTATACAATTTTAAAACTAAAATTTAAAACAAATACGCCCGCACTGAAACTTTAAATTAAATGATATAAATTCGCAAACCACGCACACACAAATATTATTTCATGGTTTGCGACATTTATATACGGAAACTTTACATATTTATTTATAAACTATAGAATATATAACTAATTTTTATTATAAATTAAAATAGACAAAATCTCACTGCGGGCGAACAGTGGTTTGAATTACCGTACATAAAAACACCTGAAACGAAGATCGGTTCTCCGATCTGTCTGTTTCATTTCTTGTCACTTTATAAAAAAAAACAACAAAAAAAAAATGATTGTACATAATTTCTGATTAACATTTTTTTCATCCATTTTTTTCACATAATTGATTTTTTTTTTTATTGATTTGACCTTGGAGAACAGTCTGGGTGAGGGTTTGAACTTAATATTTACAAAGGTGGGTATATTACCGTAATTTCTTTTCTCATCATCATGTGCATGTCACAGGGGTCATTTTCCGGGTTATCATTTTGTATATCTCTACCTTCTCTCCCGACCGGGAGGTATATAAGGTTTTAAAGGCCTGGTCTTAAAACTATAGTGCTCCCATTCCCCTTTCGTTGGATACAAGTCCCCATAGTCGATCTGGTTGAGCAGTTCTACCGTGCTCTCGAACGACATGGGGCAACTCCCCAGCATTATCCTTTGCACCCACGGTGGAAGGTTATGTATGACGATGCGAGTAATGTGTTGCTCCGTGTAGTTGAAAGCGGTGAGGGATTTAAATATCATTGCTTGGTGCGTGAAGAAGGCTGCGAAACTCTGTCTGCTACTTTCGTCGTATTTCATATTTGAAAACTGGTGTAGCAGACCCTCCTGCTTCTCCACACTCCAGTATCTTTTTAAAATAGCTTCCTCATAGTCTCGCATCGTACTCGGTGGTTGTTTCAATAATTTCCACCATGCCTTCGCGGATTCCCTCAGATAATGGCTGGCAACTGTTATCCTCTCCTTTTCACTCATCGGGTGAAAACACATGAATTCTCTAATGCTGTCCAGATGTACGGCCGGATTTTCCCTGGGGTCGCCTCTGAACGTTTGAATGTGGATAGATGATCCTACGTGAGGGATGTTAATCATCCTGATTGGCATGTCTACGGCCTGTTCTCTTTTTATTTAATACATACATGTTTTATTTAATACATACATGCGAACTGGGTGAAAGAAAGTTTTTTTTCCCTGTATATTTTTAGTAATGATTTTAGACATGTCATATTATATTCCTAAATAAAGAAAAAAAGCGTAGATAACAAAAACCAGACTGAACGTAGGCGAAGGAAGAAAGAGAGAAAGGAAGTAAGCCACACAAACAGTATCAGCAGCGGAGGAGGATTTGGCACAAGGAGCAGGGATCAGTAACCTTTTATGAAATATACAAATCAAAGCGTTGTACGAATCAAAGTCTTATGCTAAAAACATTTCTAAGGAAAAACGAAGCAGAAATGGCAGAAATAGAAGGAAACAAACAGAGGGAGCACGATCGCGATGCGAAGTTTAACGCGATCCTCAGAGAGGGGAGAGAGGACAGAAAGATCATGATGGCCATGTTGGCGCGTATGGTACAGATTGAAGAATGGTATATGGAGATCGGAAGAAAACAGTTAGGGAAGGTAAAGAAATTATTAGTGCGAGGAGTGGAGCAGAGGACACAGAACCTCAACCAACTAAAATAAGGTTGGAACCTCATGAGATTAGATTAGTGAATACAAATGCCAACTCTACTCAACAAAAATGTAAAGAATTAGATTTGACAGAGATTACTCATAGTCAAAGTTTTACTCTAGCAGATTTAGCCAAGAATGAAGAAAGTACTGAGGAAATGGTGGTTTCAAATTTACTGCAAGCCAGCCCATCTCAAAGTGATTATATCAGTTTAGTACCTTCTAATGGAGTGGCTGTATCGATGTTGAAAGATATCAATAGAACAAAAGATACTGTTTTGAATAAATCTTCTGAAATCATAAGTAATAATTCTGAGTTATCTTTTCATAATAATGATAAAGATGTTCTGTGGAAAAGTGATGATGAAAGATTAATGAAGTCATCAAAGTTAAAGTTTAAAAATGATGCTGAATGGCCTCCTGATCTGAAAAGGAAGAAAGTGGACAGATCTTTAGTTGTGTACAATGCTGCACATTTTAATAAAACCCATACTTATTTGTTTATGAAATATGATCAGAACAAAATTGATGAGGAGCTGAACTCATTAAACAGAAATAATAAACTTTGTTTTAAAGCATGGACATATGTTGAAAAAAATAGTTTCATAAAAAATGGAGAAAAACTTCTTAACTCCCAAAGTGAAAATGTTATAATGGATGCCATTAGATCACAGAAAGTTAGACAAATTCTTTTAAAGCAAGATACTTTTAATAATGAACAATATAATAATATACCAAAGCACAATATGGTGACCACTTTTGCTATTTTACTAAGAGATCTAAAAAGACATACCCATAACCCTTATATACCTCCCGATCCAGGGAGAAGGTAGAGATATACAATAAATGATAACCCGGAAAATGACCACTATGACATGCACATGATGATGAGAAAAGGAACTACGGCAATACACCCACCTTTGTAAATATTAAGTTCAAACCCTCACCCAGACTGTTCTCCAAGGTCAATCAATGATGTAAAAAAATGAGTGAAAAAAATGTTAACCAGAAATTATGTATAATCATTTTTTTTTGTTGTTTTTTTTATAAAGTGACAAGAAATGAAACAGACAGATCGGAGAACCGATCTTCGTTTCAGGTGTTTTTATGTACGGTAATTCAAACTACTGTTCGCCCGCAGTGAGATTTTGTCTATTTTAAGTTATAATATAAATTAGTTATATATTCTATAGTTTATAAATAAATATGTAAAGTTTCCGTATATAAATGTCGCAAACCATGAAATAATATTCGTGTGTGCGTGGTTTGTGGATTTATATCATTTAATTTAAAGTTTCAGTGCGGGCGTATTTGTTTTAAATTTTAGTTTTAAAATTGTATAAAGTCGTTTAAAAATACTGATCAAAAATCACATTCCTTTGATCAGTGTTTTTAATTAAAGTCTAATTGCACAAATGTTCAGAGCAATTAAGTTGTATTCAAAATTAGTAAGGAATTTTTATATGTAATTATTATGTCAATTTAAAAATAGGATATTAAATTAAAAGATTGCTAAAAACAGATAATTGATTGTTGGTCAAGCTGCATCGCTAGAGGCTAGAGAAAGTAGGCGGAGCCTAAAACAAAAACAAGTCGGAAAGGTCAGCAGTGGCAAATTCTAGAAAAAAACTTACATTCTAACTTTTGTCGTGTTTGAGAGAGGTAGTCTCGAGACAACACAGCAGTTAATAATAATTCAAATATCTTATTAAGAAGTTTACCAGTGAATCGCAATGTTGATGGGCTAATTGCCAGGAGCTGGTCTCTGCCCGCCAATATGGATCCTCGTGCCGCTGTTTGATCATGTTTCATATACTTCAGAATTTCCAACTTCCAATCTCAAAATTTACTATGCCTTACAAATAACTTTCAAAAATGCGCGCCTACGTCGTCACAAGCCAAGCTGGATGAAGAAAGAAGAGTAACTTTGTTACACGAACTTTAATTTTCTTCCGTGCTTAATGTTATCAATCAAGTGAATCATATGTAAGTCTTTATATCATTTATAATGCTATTGTTTAACCTGTCAGTAAATTTTCTTTTCTTTTTTTTTAACCCTCTGCTCTAGTCTTTAGAAATCATTTATAAAATTGTAATTAATAGTAATAATATTTCAACTGAATGCATTTATATTTTCTTATGTTGCTTATTTCATAAACAAACATTGCCAATAGTAATATTTCCAAATCTGTGTAAACTAGTGTGTAATAATGATCAATTTAATTTAAAAGTAATTTCATGTTCTGAATTAAATATTCTTTCACATTCCGAGTTAGTAAATGTTAAATCACTTTATTATTCTATGTTCAGTTGTTATAAAATTACAATCCAAGTTTCAATCTTAAATATATATATAATCGTTTCAAAGTGTTCATTAATGTTATGTATAATATGAGAAATAATTCACTGAATAATTTGATACTATCGCTACCGCCTGTCAACCCGAAGGGTTAGAGTTTCAGAGTAAATTTAACTAATTATTGTTGTCACCGTCAGTTTAAGTCCGCTACGTTTTATTGGGGTAAGGATCTCAGCCTGTGGCGTAGAAACAGACTAATAGATTCCAGGTTTTATATAATTTCTTTTAAAAATCCGCTTCAAGTATTCGTCCTTCATGTCTGTGGCAATGCCTTCCCTTCGCTGAAGTCAGCGTCTCGCCATTCTACCATTGGGGAATGAAAGCAGTTTTTCTTTCCCGGTAATCTCTTGGATCACCGGGGTTCGAAATGATCCCGGCTGGTTGTCGTGTCCCGGAACTACTTGGGGGCATTAAGCCTTGTCAAAGTACAAGCCGCCCGGTATTCCGTTAATGCACCGCAATTGATTACTGTAGGGCTCTTGAATCCAGGCAACCACCAGTTCATCTATCTTCCATGTTGTATTTATATAAAACCACCAGTACATCTATCCTTTATGTCGTATTTATATAAAACCACCTCCACTGTTCGTCTACGTTCCGGCTCGAGCCTATTCTAATAAAATAAGTTAATAAAAATCTTTAGAGAAATATTTTTCCAGTGCTCAAATACTCTGATTCTCTTAACCACCCGTCAATCATTTAACTACCCAGCTATTGGCATGAGTTTGTTCATTAAATAAAACGTTCACTAAAGACTAGTAGCCAAATACAAGAGGATTTATGAAGTCTTACCGTACTGTATAACACTATATTTATATGCTGTATATTTCTATTATATAACATTATATTCATGTGCTTTCTATTTGTCTTATTTAACACTATATTTATATGCTGTATATTTCTATTCGTGTAACATTATATTCATGTGCTTTCTATTTGTCTTATTTAACACTATATTTATATGCTTTATATTTGGCCTATTAAACAATTTACTTAATTAAATTTTGGTGTCCTCCACTTTATTACTCTCTAAGTCTATTTAGCCACTTACTGTCTGTATTGGCAACTTAAATATATACGTTACATGAATGACCGGCCCAGTATCTAGAGTCTAATAAACTTATATATCATTAACTGTAAGAATTTAGTCCATGTTCTAAGCTGAGCTAGAAAAGGGATAACCCTGTGCTGGTGTAAAGTCATCATCGGTTGGTCATGCTGGGGTTTGGGTTTGAATTCAGTTGGCGTTTTGGGAATTTATTCTTAAACGTGGGCTGGGTTTGAACTCGGGTACTGTGTATGAGTAAGCGTGGTGAATTTATACCGGTACAATATATATATATATATATACTTCAGGTTCATCCATGTTATAAAAATTTAAATATTGATATACTGACATTTTGACTTAATCACACAAGTCATTCTTAATTTAACTTTTTTGCTATTGGTGGAACTTTAACTTCTTTTTTTTTCAAGTCAGTGATTGTAGCACATTTACAACTGTCTTTTTATCTTTTATCACCCAGTAGATTACTTCTGTGATCAACTCCAAATGTTAGTATATCAATATTTACAAAATTTTAATATGGATGAACCTGCAAAATATGTTTTTTTATAAATGCAACCTGTAAAAATCTTTGTATCTATCTATCTATCTATCTATCTATCTATCTATCTATCTATCTATCTATCTATCTATCTATCTATCTATCTATCTATCTATCTATCTATCTATCTATCTATCTATCTATCTATCTATCTATCTATCTATCTATCTATCTATCTATCTATCTATCTATCTATCTATCTATCTATCTATCTATCTATCTATCTATCTATCTATCCATCTATCCATCTATCCATCTATCCATCTATCTATCTATCTATCTATCTATCTATCTATCTATCTATCTATCTATCTATCTATCTATCTATCTATCTATCTCTATATATATATATTTTAAGAAAATTAAAAAGATTCATGAATTTCAATTCGAGGAAGCTGCTCATTGTGGCAGTACCAAAACTGTAATATTCAGTGAAATTCGTCAAGTTCCTTCCAAGATTCGATTGAAAAATATAGTGCACCTGAAACTTCTTGATATGACAAATCACTTGTTATTTAAAAGTGATATCTTTATCTATTCTGGTTTTTTTTCAGAGTACATACATTTCTATTGATTTCATTTAGGATGTGTAATCAAATATTTTGTGTTTTTCTTGCAAGTAATACTTATAAAATAATATATAAATATTTATTTAAAAAATATAACAAAATTATAAATATTGTTTTAAATATTTAGCAGGTTATGTGTTAATGTTGAATATATAATATATAAACTTTGCAATTATATTGTCTGAAAAATTGAAATAAAAAAAAGGTCGATTTACTCCAGCTATTATTATTTTCTAAATAGCAGTTAATAAAAATAAAATAAGGGCGTATTAGATCTTTGATCAACGATTGGTATGGAAAATAAAATGGTTATGGGATTGCAAAATTAGAAATCTTCTGTTTTTGGTTTTCTTGCTTATTTTATAAATTCTTAAAACATCCTTTTCTTGCATTGGTGTTTGAAGGTCAGTGTGACTGCCTTGCACTAACAGGCAGTTGTCCAGATTGCAGGTTCACGTCCCAGCCAATGCTATGACCCTTTAAAAAAATAAAATAAAAAATAAAATAAAACATCCCTGCTTAAAAATTTTATAGCCATCACTGAATTGAAAATTCACATCTGATAAGAAAATGAAGTGAGTTTTAAATTCATGGTTTATGATTCACAGCACAGTTTGACATTTTTCAATGGGAGAATAAAAAAAAAAGATTGATAAAGAAAATATATTAAAAAGCATGAATATTAAGGTCAAACATGATATATTTGTGTATTATGAAGTTTATTAAAATAAATTCTATATATAGAATGCAGATAATTTTTGACTCATCTACTGTATGTATAATAGTTGTATTTTGTACAATATTTATGAATTAAGGTTGCTATCTAGCATAAAGTTGAATAATAGAGTAAATGTAAAAATGGTCAATTCTTAAATATGTTAAAGTATTGCAAATCAAGAAATAGAAATGTAGACAATAATTAATAGTTTTAAAATAATAAGATTTATATATTTAAATAAAATAATCAGAAAAAAATATGTGGAAATTCTACATGTGAATGATATTTCATAAGATATATTCAAGAAAAATGGTCATCTGCAGACTGGGATAGATATATGTTATGAAATCTATGACATAAAATCATTGAGTACATGTATTTTAACATAATAATTTAACTAAAATTAAAACATTTATTAAGTAAATATTTATGCAGCAATATTGTACCTCTTTAAGGTATGTGTATTTACCATTCAATGTATACAAATCATATATCCATATGAATTTTACATTATACCATTTGTTATATAAAATAAATTTCTAAACAAATATAATGTATTTAAAATTAAGTGATTTTGTGAATCAGTTGATATTTTTTTTATTTCTATCTAAAATATAATTATATTATGAACTTACTCTTGAACATTATATCATTGTTTACTTTGGTTTTAGGTTTTTGGAATGATGATCATTGTGCAAAATCACAAGAATTCATATGTAAAAAATTTAATTCTTCAGTAACTAGCATCATTCCTCCTGTCACACCAGAACCTGTTGGAAATTGTGAACCTACATGGTTGCAATTTGGTAAGAGTAAAACCTAATTTTATTTTTAATATATATATATATATATATATATATATATATATATATATATATATATATATATATATATGAACATTCACATTCACATATATATATATATATATATATTGTGAATGTTCAAATTGATGATCCAGGTATATATAAAAAAATAAAATAAAAAATAAAGAAAGAAAGAAAGAAGTTTGTTGATCTTATTTGATTTTCCCTTTGCTTAATAGATAGATAATGTAAGATCTTGGAAATGTAAATTTAAATTTGATCACCATGGCAACCTTAAAGCTTTTAAATAGAATTATATACTGTTGATTCTAGCTTTAAAATAAAAATAACTTCACTATAATCAAACTTAAGAAAAACATATAAATAAATAAATTTATTTAAAAAAAAAAAAAACAATTCAGTACAATATAAGTTTACCTAAATAGGATCAATATTATTTTATATATTTCATATATGAATGCAGTCACCATAGTAACATTATTACATACAGTTCAATGTTTTTATGTTGTGTATATTTGTTTATAAATTAATTTAAAAAAAATATTATTATTAAAAAATATAGATATATGTAAATTATTGATGTTTATCAAGTAAATAAAAGGTTTTTATATCAATTTTGTATTTTGGTTTGTAAATAATAAAAAAATTGTAATCGATTTTGGATTTAATTTTCACGTGTCTTTTTCTCCAAACTTACCTTACAAACCACGCAAAAACTACTATAAAAAAATTGATAAAATTGAGGTTTGTTTGAGTAATATTGGATGGTCGTCAAGATACGAAAAATGTCAGAAAGAGAACCTATAAAAAAGACGCGACAGAATATAACAGGATTCTTTATTATCATTTTGCTATAGTCAAGGACAGACCTATTTTCTGTGTCTTAACAAATAAATTTTTTCAATATTTTTTTTTTTTGTGTGTAAAACCATAAAACATGGAAAAATAGTGGAATTATCTGCCCGTTCAATCATTTAGAGGGCAGTTGCGAAAAGTTTCCGGGGAAGTGGCAGCAAAGTGTAAAAAAAAAAAAAAGGAAACCTATGAAGTAAAAAGTAAAAAAAATGCTTTATAAAAAAAAATGGATTTGTGTAAACATCGTCTCATGAGTAAAGGAACAGGGACCAACTGGATCAATTCACATCATAAAAGGGATAATCAAAGTGCACTCACCTCTTCGGACAGAAAAAGAAAACTTTTAGTGAAGTATTATAGAGTTTGCGATTATTATTTCTGACAAAGAAACTTCTCTTTACACCATAAGAACTGAAGTCAATCGATGAGCCAATAAATAGTGAATGAACAGACTCATATATATATGGTATGATTTTTTTTATATAAAATGTGCGTGTATTAATTTTTTTTATATGTAATAAAAGGGGGTGATTTTATTTTAATTATCTCTAAAAGTAATATAATTTATTAAATGAAAATGATCGGAAAGACTCAAATATATTTATTATTTCATATTCATTTATCCGTTATTATTTTGATAAACAAATAGATTTTGATACCCTCCTATTTCACATCTTTGGTATCGGTTATATGTAAAATTTTTTTAGTAAAATATCCAAAAGCCTTTCCCGTCATTTACTCATTCATTTTTTTTTGTCATTATCGTTGTCGCAACACAATTAGAGATACACATAGCCATTTGATCATTTTTATTTAGTCAACCAATCTAAAATGTAAGGTCATTTCCGATGTATTTTATAATTAATCTTGTCAATTTTCTTTTCTATAATCCAATAAATTGAGTTAATTTAAATATCAAGACTAGTTTAATTATTTTATTTTATTTGGATTGCATAAGACGGCGTAGCTATTTAAGTAACAAGATTCAAACTCAACTTGGTAAGTGAATTAGAATATAAGATAAGGTATGTTTTGCTTATTAGTATTTTATTTTGTTTCCATATGAATTTTATATTTATATTTGCATTCGAATATTATATATACATATTCTCATTTATCTTAGTTAATGTTACAAAGTCAATCATTTCATGTTTGTCTGATTCCGTCATAAAAATCTAAATAGATTATACTTTATCGTTTGGTTCAGAATAATTCGTCTTGGATATTTTTCTTAAACTCCTATAAAATGAAGAGAATAAACTTCATTGACCGATTTAATTGAATATTGTTTTGATTTGTATAAATATCAATTATAATCATATGTTTTAATTGTTGTTGGTCAATTTTTACTCAATTGTTTAAAATTTCAAACAGATTGTATTAATACTCACAAGTGAATAAACATCCAATAGAAGCTCGATATGTCTTTTATGTAATGTGGTTGGACATTGTAGAGTTAGAGATGAGCTAATAGAGTGTTGATATTAAACTCCAGTGAAGTATTCTATTTTAAAACATAAATGAAGCACTAATTAAGCATCACTTTATTGGAAGATATTTATAAATTATTTATAAATTATTTTGTAGCTTCTTAGTAAACCATAGACATATATTAATTTGTTTAAACATTTAAGTGAGCACATAAATCTTCAAAGTGTTTATAAAATTATAATAAAACCAGTTGATGCCCACAGAAAATTATTAATTAGAGATTGAAGTAGAAAGAAATATATATCGTTTATTGACACGAGTGTTTATCTTTCTATTTAGCGTTTATTAATATATATATATATATTTGGGTTCAAATATTATTTTATCCATCTTTAAATAATAAAGTAGATTTAAATTACTATAACAGTAACAGGCTAATAAAATATATATATTGGGATCTGTTTTAGTTATTAATTGGATTTGATTTTGATTAGATTGCCAATCAAGTAGTTAGCCTAATCCTATATTATTGTTTAGGGCAATAGTAGTTGGTTTCACTGCTCTTTGCAATTTATGTTGTAATTGTGATGGATTTGCTGATGTCTGGAGCAGATAGTCTCATTATTCCTTCATTTCACATATAACTTAAGTAAATTAAACTTTAAGAGAGATTATTTGTGCTTTGTGATGGTTTATTACATAACGGCACCCGATTGAGCTAGACCAGATTAATTTAAATTAGATTTTTAGATTTTTTATTAGATCAGATTGATCATCCTAACCATCACCTTCATCCATCAATTCAATCAGTTACAAATTGGCACCAACATTTTGGGCCTTCTTTCTTCAATTTAAATGGAATACAGCATTCAACAATTCCGACGGTTACAATATATATATATATATATATATATATATATATATATATATATATATATATATATATATATATATATAGTGCCAGACCATAAAATGTCCATGCACAAGATGGCTGTAGCAACAATTTGGCACAGCTAACATTATAAAATTCATTGAAAAGACAAGAAGAGTTTGGTCAATACTTGATTCCCATCTCCTTGCATACATAGAAAGCCATGTAATGAATTTATGACTAAATTATATTGTTTAAATCTATATGTGGTAGAGGAAGGTTTACTTAAATAAATGGTATTATTTCATATTTCAGTTATTTATCATATATTTTAGTTAAAAAAAAAAGAAATGCAATCACCTACTTGTAATATCTGCTTACCATGGCTATAAAAGTTATAGCAATACTTACCAAAAGTACCTAAAATAAGAATTATAATTGAGCTAGTCGCCAGGATATTATATCAGGGAGTTGAATTATAATATACTTTTCACCCAGTTTTCCTTCATTTAATAAAAGGTATGTCCAAGAACAGAAAAGAAATTCCTCTTTGTTTACACTCTTTACAGATAGGGAAGAGAAAATTAATTAACATTTTGCTTTCTTTTATTATGATGGGGGTGGCACTAAAGTTTGTCAAATATATATAACACTTTTAAAGGTATGTGAAGAGTGAGGAAAAATGTCTACAGGCAAATAGATATTGGGGTGGAAATATAAATAATTTAACAAAGGAAGATTTTGATTTTACTTGAAATTAAGTTTCCTTTAATAATTAGTAAAGTAATACTCATTTGTATTTAACCCTTGGTATTAACAAAAATTATTATCAATCTCCCATTTTAAAATGTAAACATCATTTCACGGTTGTGACATATACAGATATATTGTATCATTTTTAAATCGATAAGGCATATGGAATTTCAAACCAGTACAATATATATATATATATATATTGTGACGGGTCCACCCCTTTCCATATGTTTCTTAAAGTACTCGTCTCTATGCAAGTATGAGCATGTATATCTATATATGTGTATGAACAAAAATATAAGTTCTATAACATATATAATTTTCTTCAATATCATACACAGTATATTTATGGTTGTCTAACTAAAGTCTCCAATTGCCAATCTCAACCATAGGTAAGAATTATACTGGACAATATGGAAGTATGTAATAGGATGATAAAATGGCCTGTGGCTAGCTTTCTCAGGGCTTGTGGCAAAATTACCAGAAGTAGATCTCATCCTCTCTTTTTTCTTTAAAAAAAAACTCAAAACATAAAAAAAACCCATTCATCATTTTATACATATTTATTAGTAATAATAAGTACCATAGTCAAATCAATTCTATTTTTTTTCTTAATTAGTTATCAAAGATTCCTATCAGTTTTTCCTTTGGTTAGTTTACTCTTTTCTTTCTTTACCAAAGCCCATACACACATAAATATGCTATAATATGTATGTTGTAATAAAGATTTAATTATGGATGAATTGATATGCTAATAATGATAGTAAAAAATAATTTAAACTCTCCATGCAAAAAGAAAAGAGAATTTAAGTTCACAATTGGATCAAACAACAGTTTTCTGAATTACAAGAAGTAAGCTTACTAAGAGGCCACATATATAGGCAAATAGAAAAAGGTACCTGTGTTTCACCAGGGAATTGATTGGATTCACCTGGTGAAAGAGACATCTCCGGTCATTGGACAATGAATGGACTTCTTGAAGTTCAGATTCCATGGCTGAATTCTATTTATTTATTTATTCTTTTACACATCTCATGATGATCCGGCATTTACTTATTGAGGTGATTTTCCAGGCTTGATGTCCCTTCTCTGATATTGGAAGCTGTTATACATTCAGGGTAAGGATCTGAACACCTCACATTTTAAAGTTTCTACCCCAACCTGATCATATTTCTTCAATGTAGGTCATTGATCTTTGGATTATTCTCCCTGTATATAAGTCTAAAGTCTTCTTTCTACCACTCTCCATCTTATAATAATTTTTTTTTTTAATTATAAAATTTATCTTTCTTTTCAAATCAGGAATTGCTGACTCTGCCCCTTCTGTTAATTCTTACTTTTTATTCATTTTCCTTTTTCCGATTCCAATTAACATTCCATGTGCCTTCGTTGGAATGCACCGTAAAAGTTTTTTATATCTTTTTTTTCCCAATTGGTATTTAATTAGAACTTGACATTCCAAGGTTTTTATAACAGTCACTTTCATTGTTCTGTAAATCACGGTCTTCCATCTTGGCATTTATAGTTCTTTCTTTGACTTATAATATATATATATATATATATATATATATATATATATATATATATATATATATATATATATATATATATATATATATATATATATATATTGTAACCTAATAGAATGAGAGATAGAGAAAGAGAGAGAAAAGAAAAAAAGGAAAAGAGATAAAAGAGGAAAATAATAAAGAGAAAAAAAGAAAAAGAATGCTAATAATGAAATAAGAGAGGGGTGTGAAAAAGAAAGAGAGATAGAATAAGAGAAAATGCTACTTGTAACCTACTAGAATAAGAGGGGTGTGTGAGAAAGAGAAAAGAGAAAGAGATAATGCTAATAAAGAAATGAAAGAGGGGGAAGAAAAAGAAATAATGATAATAATGAAATGAGAGAGGGAAAAAGAAAGAGAAAGAGAAGGATATGATGCTAGTAATGAAATGAGAGAGGTGGAAGATGACAATGGAGATATAGAGCGAGATAATGCTAATGAAGATAATGATAATGGTAAAGATAAATGATGGAAAAGAAAAGAATTGAGAGGGAAAAAAAATGGGGACAATTAATAGAAATGATATATATAATGGAGAGAGAGAAGAAATGAGATGATGGGAAAGATATGAAATAGAGAAATGTAAGAAGATGAAATAAAGGAGAGAGAAATGAAATGAGATGATGGAAAAAATATTCTTATCGAATATGAGAAAGAGGTATAAGAAGAAATCCTTAACGAATGTTTTAAAGGGGCTGAGATGATAGAAAATTATGAGAAATAACATGAAAAGAAATAGAATAAAATTGAAATGAAATGAAATAAAATATAAATTAGAGACTCTAAATGACTCGGCTCAGTGGGGTTACAATAAATTTAAAGAAAAGAGATGATGATCCAGAAATGTATAATCAAGTAAAGATCAAATCCAATACTGATGAACTATAACTACTACAGCATATTGATCTTTTAATAAACCACACAAAAGATTATCTAAATCACTAATCAATGCTTACCATATTAGTCATACCAATAGATTATACACTCTCTGAATAAGACCTATGATGCTTTGTTTTAAAATATTATCTTACAGAATTATATTTACTAAAACAACAAGAGTAAATAACTTCAGGGATTTTAAAACTAACACTCTTGTGCATAATTAAAGTTTAAGTTAAGTTGCCTAATAAAGAATTACTGTGATTAATAAATAAATAAATGACAACTTAGTTGACCATAAAATAATTATAATACGTTCAACCTTAAAATAATAAACAAAACAAATATTAATTAACAAAATTTAATGAATCAATTTAAATTTAACTAATAATGGCCTATTATCTAAGATATTACATGAGCAGAGAAAAGAGCAAGGGTACTTTTAATGCCTTTCCATACTCACAGACAACCACTGAAGACCTCAAATGCAAATGGATTGGAATTCTTTAATTAAATAAGATTTAAGATGATGATAGATGATGTGCAGTGAATATAAGATAATGTGCAGCTTTTAAAATAATATTAATGAAAATATTCTTCTGAAGTACTAATATTGTTAATCTGATATTGCGTAATCTTTAGTCTGAAAGATATACTGATAATTTTAAAAAATAAACTTTTAACTAAGTATTTAATTATGTATCTGCTATAATGCAATTATCTGTATTTGTGACTCAATATGAGAATCATTTACTTTAACATAGCTTGTTAATTTTCACAACAATATCAACTATATTTAACAAACTTAGAACATACTTATAAATTTCTGAATTGAAGATTCATTAACTTTAAAATTTAAGACTTTGTGAACTTGGAACCCAAGACAAGAATATATTTTCGTATAAAAGTAAAACAAACAAACAAAACTTTTGAAATAATAATAATTTGATTTATTAATAATGAGAAGAAATGTTTATAAATGTAGTAGAATACAAACATTGCCAATACCGCACTAAGATTTTATATAATTATTTGGACTCTTGACAGTTTTATTTAATTTACACTAATACACTTAATAACAGACCAAGGTTATTCACTGTTACTTTCTTTTAATAACTATATTTTTCTCAAAAAAATATTTTAAACTTTAATTATCATATGTAATTAATAAGCATACTACTATTCTTCTTTATTAGACTAATTAATAACATTATTGTGTCATCTACTAATCAGAATAACACACAGAACTATGTTTATATTGAAAACCCTAAGCTTAATTTTATACTCCTCAACTTAACAAATGCTAAGTTGGAGTAAGCATATTCAACAATACTTTTAAAAATATCATCATTAGTTTCACGGATATAACTAATATCACAGCTAGATATATCTTTAAATCAGATTAAGCTAATACTAAATTAAAATAACTTAAGTGTATGAGACAGTCATTCATCAGAGATCAGTTATACTTTTTTTAAATAACTTTAGTCCACATAAAATTATACCCTCAATGTTTTAAAGATAATGATGTAACAGACTTACAAATCCAGTGGTGAAATTCTGGATGAAAATATTAAATTATTATGTGTGAATTGCCACTTATACCATATGTATATTTAATATACTTTACAATAAATATAACTTATTGTTGGTTAGCTTGTGTGTGATAAAACTATCATAGCAACACAATTCAAACATTGATATACCTATGAGCCTTAAATTAGCTACAACTACCTGAAGAAATACATTTCCTCAAACAAGCATATCTTGTCATCACAAATCTAAAACAAATGCAACATCACCTACTGTGGTGGAATTAGCATTAAGTCATCATGAATGATAGGCAAAAAATATAAAGATACTAGGCTCCTCAGAGCTGGAAAAGAATATGGTGGCTTCTAAAAATACCTAACTTCAAGGGAGAAAAGAAGATGTCTGGAATTCATTTACAGTACATCTGGGAACAGGAACACCCACTCGAAAAGCACAATTCTCTCATGGGATTTCTAATGCTTATAAATGTGATCATCATCACTGAAAAATACAATACCCTCTTTTTGGGGACAAGCACTATCAAATCATGGAAATACAATACAATAAGGATTGAGGATTTTCTCTACTCCATAAGGCATATTCAAAAATTATAAACTAAGCCTAACTCTTGAGGCTAACAAATTCTAACTAATAGCAAGATATATACTTCACTTAAACTAACTAAGTTATTTCCAATAAATTTATAAAATACAAAATGTATATCCAATGTTCGAACCAACAAAGCAAACTATGTGTCAACTGACTACTGTAGAAAATAATTTTAAACTTAAATGCATATAAAATTTTAGGCAAGGCACAATGCACACATAACAAAATATTAAATGCTAAAAATATAGTAACTAGTGGACTTTTAAAATTGTAAATTAAATGCAAGAATATTTACTTCTCGATGAATATAAAATATTTGTAATTATTATTAATATAACATTCATAAAAGAAATGAATGGATATTCTCTGATAAACTTCTCTAGTAAATTTAAAATAAAATTGAGTAAACATCCCATTTATATGAAAATAAGACTGTAATATTTAAATCTCTATAATAAAATTATTAAATAGAAACTAGCTAGTGTAATGCTTGATAAATAAACTAAAACTACTTAAGAATGGCAAAAAACATTTGCTCATTCAAATAAACCTATTCCATTTTAAAATTATAACCCTAGTTTACTATATATTTATGCAAAAAGTGTTACATAAAAATTTACTAGCATAAATATTTTTATGGTTTCATTCTTTTTTTTAAAAAACCAATAAAACAGACCATAAAAAAATAATAATAATACATTAATTCAAGTTCATATTTCAGCTCCGTGATGATTTTTCCATTTCATAATGTGTAGACAATTTATCCAGGTTAAGATATCTATCTAAATTCGAAGCTTCAATTAATACATTTATATACATGGCAATCATTTCCAAACGAAAATGTTCAATAGTTCATTAATAATATATATTTTTTTAAAAACAATTTAAAAAAAAACAAAAAACTTAAATAATAAGATTAAGCTGCCACGAAACAAAATAAATTCTTCAGCTAAACACACTTTATATTTATAACCCTGGGTTCAAACGCGGAATAATTATAATATATATTTTTAGTTAACTTTCACTGTTCTTCCTTAGATAAACACATTTTTTAAAATAGAGCTTTTTTTTTAAACGTTTCTTAATATTTAAAAATGTATTTCTTTTTTAAACAAATTTCCTTTTATTTATTAAACATAAGAGTAGATTTTTTTATAATTAAGACATTCCTCCGTTTATGAGCAAAGATCAACGGTCATAAAGTTAACTATAACTACTGGCAACTATAACCAAACATTATGCATTTGATAGAGACAAGTTCATTCATAATATTTTTTAAATTCTTTTAAAGTTTTGCTTTCAAACAAATTTTTTTCATACTACTAGCATAAACGAGAATTAGTATTTTAAAATACATATTTTCCTCTGTAACATTATTTTGTTAAGAGCATATTTAAATGTATATATCATCTATTAAGTAATAAAGTATTAAATTTAATGTCACTTCTAATTTATAAAGACGCTAATGCATTTCCATTTTAATATTTTAGAATGTTTGAATTTCTTTTTCTCTTTTCTCTTTTTCACACCCCTCTCTTATTTCATTATTAGCATTCTTTTCCTTCTTTTCTTTTCTCTCTTTGTCTATCTCTTATTCTATCAGGTTACAATTGGCCCCTCTCATTTCATTTTCATCATTTATCTTTATCATTATCTCTCCTTTATTCCATTTTCTTCTTATCTCTCCCTCTCTCTCTCTCTATTTTATTAGGTTACAATATATATATATATATTTAAAAGTTTACAATATATATATATATTTAAAAGTTTGTCAAGCAAAATGTTTTTATTTTTATTTTGTGAATTTTCATATCTAATTGATTCAAAACACATTCATACATATACATAGTGATGTGTATAGCTGAGTTTGGCAAAAAATAAATCAGAGCACGTGTATACCCCCATATCTCATTAATAGCTTTTTTATTGAAATAACTAAATCTACAATTCAATATGACTACACAAATGACGTTGATTATACATAACGTTGTAAATATTAGTTTTGTTAGTAAGTAATATATATATATATTAATACATTAGTAATAATATATATATATAATATGTTAAGTATACAAATATGTATTGTCTATTTATCGCAACATCGTTTGATTATACCTGCCCTGTTGCAATATATATATAGTACCAAGATAGTATTGGTACATATATCTAATTTTATCTAGAAATTATTAAAATAAAAAACGGTTTATTAAAAGAAAGTAGTATGTAAAAGTTTAAGATTTTTTTTATTGCAGTTTATTTTTGAAACATAAAATTAAAAGTCAAAGAGTTTTTTTTCCTATTATTAGTAGTTGAAATAAAAGTTACAATTAATTAATTAGAATTCATCAAAATATTTCTTTAAATATTGTTTATACTGACTATTTTTTAAAAGAAAGAAGAAGTTCAAGATTAAAGGTTATGCTAATTAATTAATTAGAAGGGGGAGGGGGTTTTCTTTAGAAACATCAAGTTAAAATTTTATAAAAGAAGGTTAAAGAGTTTTTTTTTTCCTAAAAACAATTAATTCATAGTTACAAAGAAAATTAAAAGAAGTTGATTTTCAAATAAGTAAAAAGATATCTCTTTTGAGTTAAAGAAAAAAAAAGTAATCTTAAAACTAATATTGAGTTTATTAGAATAAAATATGCAAGTGTGCAAATGATGAATTAATGAGAGCTTGTTAGTAAGATATATATGTGCAATTGTAAACGTAGCATAAATATGTGTGTGTTAAAATGAAATAAATGAAAGCTTAAAATTAAAAACACTCAGCAATGTCTACGAATTAAAAATGTAAAAACAAAGTGTGTGATGGCTGCTAATTAAATAATCTCCAACAACATGTAATTAAAAGCTTATTTAGAACAATGCAATTGAAACAAGGAAGGAATTTTGGCAACAGATATCACTGGCAGACATCAAAATAACAACAGGTCTTCCATTTTTTCATCGGACAATCAGTTGAGCTTACAGTTGAGAAAGAGTGCAGTTCACTTCAGTAAGATTACATCAGATTAAATCA
This sequence comes from Epiperipatus broadwayi, assembly GCA_028023455.1. NCBI lineage: Eukaryota > Metazoa > Onychophora > Udeonychophora > Euonychophora > Peripatidae > Epiperipatus > Epiperipatus broadwayi. The sequence goes on along the minus strand of JAQFVV010012482.1, from coordinate 3,551,288 downwards.
GTCAATCAATCAGTTGACAATGCAGTGTTAGAAACATTGGAAACATATAACTTTCTTTAGCCTTAGTCCAGTGAAACAGCAAACCTGCCCAGAAAAGGATAATGCCTGCCTAACAACTTAAAGAATCACCAAGAATATTTAGCTGTATCTAAAAATAGTGCCATGGAAAAATAATAATTAAATCCTCAGGAAAACATCAAATCCAGCTGGCAGGAAATATTCTCACTTGAAGCACAAACCAGGAAGAAAACAAAGTCCTACTGAAGATAAAGTGCACAGCAGACCACAAGGAGTATCCACATTCTAAAATCCTAGGTAATAACATTTTTCTTATTCTCATTTCTAAAGTGGCCATCACATTTGTTTGAAGCCTCCAGAGTCAAGTAATAATGAACTCTTTAGGCATGCATAAACAAACAACTGATGTGCATGTTCCAAATGTCTTGTGTTTATGTGATACTCTTGTTGCATTATATTATACTATCTGAATTATTAAGAGTGTGTGTTGTTATATATAAAATCATTGTTAAACTTGATTAAGAATTCATAGTACTAGTTTTTCAAGTTATAGTCATAAATATTGAATGCTTGTAATTATCCTTGTTTCTTTAATGAAGTTTTTTATAAAGATATTTAAATCAGAATAATAAATGTTTAGAAAAATAAATTATCTTGAAACTTAAAGCTTAATTTTGTCGGTCAATTCTTTTTACCCCTAATTGAAATAATTTGTTGTTGAATTAAATATAGTTAGAGCTAGTTAAGGATTTTTCAAGTGCTGGCTTATGACCTACTGCCCAAACACATTAGTTCTATAAATTAGCTGGTGCCTGGGGTTTACTCTGAAACAAATAAAGTGCTTGGATAATAGGGGGTTGAATCTAGCAGTCAAGGTGGGCCACAATCTGGAAATGTGACAATGTTATGCATTGCATAGCTTGGTCTGACTGTGGGTATTGTTGATGGCCCAGCCATCAATAGTATTCTCCACACTGCTTGGATGGGCTTGTTTGTTCATGTAATATTTATAATATAAGATTATAAATTTGTTATAAATAAGGTTTAAACCCAACTATTACTATCAACTAGAGAAAACAGGATTTTGATGGTAAGAATTTTGTTGGTAAGGATAATGATTATATGTCTTTACCATTGGTTTATAGGAATAGTAATTTGTTAGGAGGAGTGAAGGTTGTATGGAAGAAAGGTTCTGATTTGAATTCTTTACTTAATGGTTCAAAACATTCTATTGGTAGTAGGTCTATTCATGGGATTGTTTATAAGATTCCATGTAGTTGTGGTAAATTTTATGCAGGCCAGAGTAAGTTTAGCTTTAATGAAAAGGTTAAGGTTCATATAAGTAGAGTTAAACATAGGTATCGTAACTCAGCTTTATGTATTCATGAATTAAATACAGGTCACAGAATATTGTTTAACAATGCTTCAGTTATTTTTTATGAAAAGAATGAGTTAAAAAGAAGAATAACAGAGACTTTGATGATAAAACTTCTTGATTCTGAGGCTATCAATCTTATGAAGACTTATTTTGATATTAAGGAAAGGTGGAGTTTGAAATGAATTGTGGGAGGGTTTGGTTGTATATATATATATTATTGTCTTTAGTTTGATTTTCACTTGAGAAGGTCTATCTGCTGAAGTTCAGACTTCATATTTATTCACAGAGGATGTTGGAGAAAAATATAACAGTTGGAAGCTTTATTTAAAAATTATATACACCTGGGTCTCATTTTACGCAATAGATAGGTTCCTCAGAAAACATGCACAAATGAAATTATGCAAAAATAGATGTAACTTACATTGAAAAAGGGGGGATGTGGTCAGTGATTTTTTAAAATTTGCATAAAAGCAAAGCACCAATGTAAAATTACTTTAGAATTCGTGCAAAAAAAAATAAGGAAATAAAATATGACTGATAAAAAATTTCAAATTTGAAAAAAATTGATACAAGACAAACTTTTTTTAACTATAATATTTAATTTTATTCAAAATAATATATTTTTATGCATAATTTAGAATTCAGTAATTTACATTTTTTATACACATTTTAATTATTATTGCTATTTGCTGAAAAACACGTTAGTTTGCAAAAAAAAAAATTCTTCACAAGAGGAAATACAACTAGCACCAACTTCACACTCATGTTGTGTCAATGGTTTTCTGGTGACAACATAATTAGCAATTAATCTTTGAGACAATGATTTTATTAATTGTTTATGAAACTAACAACTAAAAATTAAATTCTTATTTTTTGTCTTTAATGTTTTAATTTTCAATTCCATTTAAAAATCAAATTTTGTTTTACATCACATTAATTTCAAGTCACCGTAAGTAATTTTTAAATTGTTAATTACAATTAAAAATCAGATTTTAATTTTTAATTGTCAAATTTAATTGTGCCCACTGCTATTACTCACCTTTTAAAAATAAACTTGCGGACACTAAATGATTAATAATTGATTACATTCTTTTTTAAAAAGCAAAAACAGAATGTGATTTAAAATGCAAAATTAACACGCACAATGTTTGAACAAATTTACATTATAATCTTGTAAACTTTAATGTGTGTATACATAAAATGTGTAAATCATGATTTTAATTCCATTATTGCATAAAATCTTACCATTTTAAAGCACTAAAAATATTGAAATTACTAAGATGAAAGTCGAATTCCAATAATGTGCTATTACTTTCAATATAATGTAAGTGTGCAAAATTTATTATTTAAAGTAATAATGCATTATCGGAGTTTGACTTCCCGTGAAATACGAATCGCGTAACTTCAAAATCATGTTAAATAAGTCCACGTAAAAAGAGATCCAGGTGTATATCATTTCAAACTAAAGTAAAATATAACTATTAAATGAAGTTTTTTGAAATATAGTTTTAGTAACTATTTTTTCCAAATGAAAAAACATTCTCCAGAAAAGATGGCTTAAGTTTTTAAATGATTTATTATATACATATGTAATTAAATATAATATATACAAAAGGGTTATACATATTAACTTACTGTAAATATATCTAGTGATAGATATTAAATATAAGGGGCATCAATTTTTATAGCATTATCTAATGTTCATTTACATTATAATTTCTTTAAAATTAAAAAAAAAAACCTTTTCAAATGAAAAAAAAGGTCAGATATTCTGTTAAAATAATTGAGATTTGTTTTTATTTCTAAAAGATAATCAATGAAATGTATTTTTTTTTCGTCAATCAAATATTACTTAATCTGGCTTAATTTTTTGTTTGAATTGAAATTGGAATAATTATAAAAACATTACAATAATGAATAATTAACAATAATATATACAAAAATATTTATAATGAACACTTATATTTACTGTGATAATAATATAAACCTAAAAATAATTAGAAATATATATTTTACTTTATATTAAGCACTGTTACTTATTGTGTACTAAAAAAATGAAAAAAAAAATGCTTTCTGAGCCATAAATGGTGCTTATATTTTTAACATGAAATAAAAGCATGGAAAGATACAAGGATTAATTAAATCATCCCCTAATTAATTTTTCAATCCCCTTCATGTTTATTTCAATTTATATATAATGTCCCAAATTTTGGTTGAAGATTTTTTTTTTTGCTTGTTAGTAGTTAATAAATAAAAACACTTATTATTATATATATATTGTTTTTATTTGTTTTCTAATAGAGCAACATTTTAAGATTTGTGATAGATATAAACTATTATTTAACCACAAGGTTTCTTTGCACTGGACTCAATTAATGTTAAGAGCTTTTGAAACATGATCATTCTTCATCTCAAAATTTCAAATAATTTAAACTGATTGTAAAAATGTAGATAAATTTTGAACATTCTTTGGCAAAAACATTTACAGTAGATAATAGTAAAATAGGGTTTTCATTTTGCTCAGGTATTTACTAATATATTACTTAAAATATAGTAAATTTATAAATTCACTGTTTATATTCATTAGTATTAATAAGCATAAAAATATTATTTATTTAAAGATTGTTAGGATGATTATTAAAAGGGCTTAAAATTTATTCCATTTTGTCAAGCGTTGGTGGCCTAGTGGTTAGCATAGCTGCCTTCCAAGCAACTGGTACATATTTACTTTCCTGTCAACGCATTTGACACATGGAAAAAAAATAATTATATTTTCAAAAAAAAAAAAAAAGAGATTAATTATTTATTTTCACTCTATATTGGATATGATAATTGTGAAGATATATTTTATTTTAAAATAGAGCACACACACATACATATATATATATGTGTGTGTATTAGATTGAGATAATTTCAATAAATTATTATAATATAAATAAATTATAATGTGGGATAATTTTCATGTAAATCAAGTAAAAATATGTTTTGACAGTGATGCTATTAAGTAAAGCATCATCTTTTCATTAATTTAAATTTACGTCAAAAAGCTAATAATTGACAATCGAGCAAAAGTAGTTGGTTTAGTCATGAGAACTGTCAGGATTGGGCAAATTGTGTATTTCCTGGCAACATCAAAAGTAAAGTTGAATTTTATTTACTTGGGAATGTTCCAATCTTTTATTTGTTTATATATATATATATAATATTTAATTAATTATAATCTTTTATTTGTTTATATATATATATATAATATTTAATTAATTATAGGCAAGAAATGTTATAAATTTTTTGGACAAGCAACTAATGATACTACAACTTGGCAAAATGCTAGAGATGCTTGCATGAGAAAAGACACCCGTGGACGTCCACATTTGGTCAGCATCCACAGTGAAATAGAACAATGTAAGTTCAAATATAAAATTATTATGTAATATTGATTCTTAATTTTATCTGTTCAAACTAATCAACTTGAATTATATTTTCACAATGTAGATTTAATATTTATTTAAGTTAATGTCTTTAATTTGTAAAAACATAATTTTCAACTATTAGTTTAGTGTTTCATAAACTTCTTTGATTATTAGTAATTTTAGCCCATTTTTTAGAATATATTTAATAATGTAATCTGAAATGCAAAGTGTTTTCCATTTTTTATCTTACCTCATTTATAATTTATAATAATTGGTGAGATTGGTCTGCAGATTGGAAATGTCCTTGGTGAGATAAAATTTTATTGTATAGTAGCCATTTATTGAATAATTTATATATATATATATATATATATATATATATATATATATATATAAATATATATAGATCAAAATCTCATATATATATATATATATATATATATGAGATTTTGATCTGGCCCAATTGATGAGTGTTGGTTCTGCACAAAATACATTTCACTAAACAAAAAAGATCTAGATATTACTTTAATTAAACAAATACAACAAATATAATATATCATTCTAATTTAAAATTAATTTGAAGTAATTATTATGTCACAAGCTTTTCAAAATATTTAGAAGAAATTAAATCCTTGATTGTTTTCAGATGTAAAATCTTAATGGATAAGTGAAACAAACTTTAATTCTTATAATAATGTAATTAATATCTAAGTTTGAATTTTAAAATACAATTCAATAATAGTGAGTTTAAAATATTCCAAAATTCCATTAAGATGTTTCATTTCCTAAGTGTGGAATAAAAGAAATAGTCCTTTCTATTAAAAGTGATTTAAAATGATTCCAGAGAATCACAAGAATTTGTTTTATTTATGTAGTGTTAGGGGCTTGAAAGTCTGTGTTCAAATCATATATATATATATATATATATATATATATATATATGGATAGAGATCGACTCATATATATATATATATATATATATATATATATATATGAGAGAGAGAGAGATTAGTAAACTTAAATATTAGTTACTAATTGCATAGTGGTCTTCATAATTTTCAGTTACTAAGGAAATATCTCTGACTGAAATACTGTCATTTCCCAAATATCTTAAAGATTATACAACCAAATTATGATATTATAAAAATTCGATTTGTAAAAACCGTTGATTAGTTATACTCACAATGAACATCTCGAACATACATATTATTCATGGGCATTAATTTAATTAAAGATAACTGATATATTCAGCCAATATTAAACAATTTTGTGTAAATAAGACAAATGGTATTCTTATACTGAAATGAAACACACCTAAGCATTTATAAATATAGTAATTTGTTTTGCACTTTTTTTTTGCATTTCGAGTATAAATTCAAATGCCAAGCAGGAGAGGAATAAATATTGTCCACTTGTTGAATATATCGTATTTTATCTTGCATATCACAAATAATATCATGGTGTAAAAAAGTTTTATAATATAATGGTTATCTAACGATTTTATACTTATAATAAAGATGTGTTTATTATATTTTATTAAATATGATTTCCTGTCTTTTTTGTTTCTTTTAGTTAGAGAATACATAAATAAGTAAAAAAATAAATTGGATTTTGCCTCTTATATAATAAGGCTTTCTACCTTGATCTGTTGTGAAGATTATTGGAGAGAGGTAATAGATACTTATTACACAGTATCTTCTCTAAGATGGCTAATGGTAGTTTTATAGTGGCTTAACTTACAAACATTGAACATAAACATGTTTAATAAAGAAGCAGATAGAAAAGTTATTGGATATCTAATTGAAAATGTCCTTAAAGGAGAATAAAATGTTCACTTTTGTTTAATTATTGTTTTAATAAATATTGCTAAAAATGTTATTGCAACACTGAATGTTAATATTTCATAGATTGAAAAATATTTTAGTAGGTAAAAGCCATGTGTATTTTTCTTTCATATTTAAAAAAATGTCTCCATATTGTTTTGTAGAGTATTGTTTAAAAATTAAATTAATTTCAATGGTGTTTCCTAAACATGAGTGCAATTTTAATATTTGGACAGAAACTTTTTTTTAAAAGAATAAATGTGTTTATTTGATTGCCTCATTAGAATAGAAAGAAAATAATATTTAATTTTGGAAAAAAAAAAGAATTTTGACAATTTGACAATTATAATTCTGGTTTATTTGTGAAGATTTAAAGAAAAAAGTATGATCTGAAACATAATAAAAATTATTTCATTTGATGTAATAAATTTATTTTGTTTTAGAATGGAGAGAAGAAAAACTTCTTCCTTTCAGAAAGTCATACATTGAATTTATTTTATTTAGAAATGGATCAATTTTTCTGATTTTGAAACCGATAACATAGTTGTATCCTGTTTCTTATTGTCATCATCATCTCAATATTATTATTATTATTATTATTATTATTATTATTATTATTATTATTATTATTATTATTATTATTATTATTATTATTATTATTATTATTATTATTATTATTATTATTATTATTATTATTATTATTATTATTATTATTATTATTATTATTATTATTATTATTATTATTATTATTATATTAGATTTTTGAAAAAGTATGATATCATTTAAATATTAAAATGGTTATACATTTTTCAGTGTTTATTATGACCAAAGTTCTTGAAGTTGGTGAAAATGCTTGGATTGGATTTTCATCTTTACTTAATTCTTGGGAATGGAACTGGATTGATAACACCAAAGTAGACTTTGTGTATTGGAATACTAATCAACCTGGATACACTTACTATGTAAGTAGAACAGTATACGTATATATATATATATATATATATATATATATATATATATATATATATATATATATATATATATATATATATATATATATATATTGTAACTGTCATATTTGTACATTCATGCAACAAAATCCAGAATCCTGGCAAATTATACCAAGACCGATCTAAATGAAGGGTTGAGACCTAGAATCAGATCACACCTCAGCTCCTCCACCAACACTTCTTGACTTACTATCCCATGAATGACATATATAGGCTACACTTGGAATTCTTAGTTTGCATGCCAGCAGTAGCAAAGTGTGAAGCAAGAGAGTCAGGGAATATTAACTAAAATACTAATACTTTAAATAATCACACACCTCTAAGGCTGGATAGATAATGCATATATCAGTAATTAACCCTAGTATTAAGAAACCTAACTAAGATTGGGATGGATTATGAATGATTTACAACACAGAGATTATAATTTAATATATTTTAATTATTAAATATAGATTAAATAAACATGAGTGCATTGAACGACACATGCAGGTGTAACAATGATAAGCAAGTTTGAGAATAAAATCTAATCTTATGGAATATAATTTTAAAGCAGTTTATTACAGTTTTAATAATTTATAGTCTATTCATGCCTAAAATTTACTATGCCCTCTCTATTAGATTTGTGATCGTTAAGTCGGTTCAAGAAAGATTATTTATCACCATAACATTTAGTAAAAAATCATTTAAGATTACATAATGTGCTGCAATAGGTTCTCTATGCAGATTATATGCATATAAAATCACATTACATAAACAGACATAGTTGAAATCTTATTACATTATGGAGGGACAAACTGACACTTTGCAGTATGACTTCCCATACTACAGTGTTATATATATATATATATATATATATATATATATATATATATATATATATATATACAT